>JBAMHV010000003.1:5084821-5097729 GCA_037177535.1 Pseudomugil gertrudae
ATGTGTCGAATAGTGTTAAAGCGCTTTGAGTGCACTGATGTGTAGAAAAGCGCTATACAAGTACAAGACCATTTACCCATTTAACCATAGCATCTGACTCCTCATTGGCCCATACGATGTCACAGGGGCAGTTGTGGTGGGATGTTCATGCGTCTTCTTAAGGACGATCCCGCTAACTTCCAATTGGAGGGACGAGTTACATGACCTGTACACAGAAGTGAGGGACATTGGACAGAAAACATGGCATCCTAATGCCAATTATGATTATGCTAATAAATACAGGTAATATATTCTTTAAACCCGGTATTAGCATTGCCGAACTGTAGTTACTTGTAAAGATTACATTGAGTGTGTTGCATTAACTGCTTTGTATTATCGACTTGCACTGCTACCACATCAGATCCACGCCTCTGCTGATGAACCTGAGCAGCACAGAACAGTTTTGCATTGCTTGTTTTCAGATTGTCGGGAATTCATATCATGCACTGTAAACCAACATTACTGCTTAAAAAGTGAGAGACTGATAAAAATCATTAAAGAAAGCAAACAGTGAAAAAAGCAAGCACTAAAAAAAGATGGATGTAGAAAAAGAAAGAAAAGGGGGCGGGGTGGTTATGGGGAAAAGATACACAGGAAGAGAAGGGTTGTTCAGTCGCTGCTGACCAAATGATTCATGACAAGTGAGCTCAGTGCACAGACCTCTGGGGTCACCCGCAAAGATAATGGGGAGAAGGATGACAAAATGAGACGGAGCAGAACAAAAAGAAAAAGAAAAGAGAGTGTGATTGAAAGAGAAAGATGGGAAGATTACAGAAGAAGGGAATAACCTGGGAAGTGGTAGTCAATATAAATGTGGGTCAGCTGTTACAGTCTCAAGGTTGCAAAGGGAAAAGCAACAGAGTGGGAACTTCGGATGGATTGTCACTATAACTCAATGGAAGCACAGCTTAAGGAATAATTCCTCCCAGCAAGTTCTGTATGATCAGAGATGTTGGTATGTTTGGTCACAATCACCAGAATTGAATCCTCTTTAAGCCTTTAAACACGACCAACCCGCATATGAGCCAATAAAAAGGAACAATCGTCTGCCATAAAAGGATAATAAAACAAGACGACGATGTTAGTCAGACATTGCACTTTCAGACTGGTCTGACTCAGAAAGCAGCAGTGACGTTGGCTCAGGAGAGGAGTTATGGTTCTCACGGAACATGCTGGACCCAGCTCTGAGCAAGTTCATTTCATTTTCATTCTGAATTATGTTAATGATGTTTGTGTAGTTTTAGTGTCAACTTGATATATCTCCATTCCAGCTTCATTGTTAGATTCATTTCCTTCACAGCTGCTAGAAATTGATGTAATTTGTCAGCCCTTTGACTATGTTTCAACATAATTTATTCTGTTTTCATGCTGCAGTGATGACAAAAGAGAAGATGAAGGAATTGCTCCCTTTGTGCCAAAATATAGTATTCCACTGATCAATGTGGAATGTAGAGGTGGTCAAAAAACAAGGGTTAATTTCCCAATTTGGATTAGTAAAGTATATATTAATTAACACATTAGGAAGAAGAAGACTAAATCTGCAGTAAAGCGGACACTGCGCCGGTCTGTCGTGGTGAAGAAGGAGCTGAGCCTGGAGACAAAGCACTCGATTTACTGTCGCTCAATGTTCCTACCAACTTATGGTCACGAGTTGTGGGCAGTGACCAAAAGCATGAGATTGCAAATACAGGTGGCTGAAATGAGTTTTCTCCGCAGGGTAGTGGTACCTCAGAGATAGGGTGAGAAGCTCTGCCATACGGGAGGGACTCAGAGTAGAACTGCTGCTCCTCCATATTGAGAGGAGCCAGATGAGGTAGCTCGGGCTACTGATTAGGATGCCTCCTGGACGTCTCCCTAATGGGGTTTTGTAGGCATGTCCCCGCAGGGGGAAACCCAGGATGCCCTGAAGAGATTATGTCTCTCGGCTCATCTGGGAATGCCTCGGGATTCTTCTCCATGATCTGGCAAATGTGACTGGGGAGAGAGAAGCCTGGGCTTCCTTTTTTAGGCTGCTGCCCCGCAACCCAACTCACAATGGAAAGTGAATGAATGGATGAAGACTATAGCCTAGGGATGTTATGCTCAAGCCGATCTGCTCGAGCACGTATCGAGCATGTGACACAGAAGTGTTACAAGCATTGTTTTGAGCACTGTTTTACCATGCCAAAAGTCACGTGACCACACTAACCGAGGCCTCGCTACGTCACCAGATCATGTCGAGCAGCTTGCGGGAATCTCAAAGGGGCGGGGTTTGCTGATCTTCAGGTGTGTTCAAAGCTTAGGAGACGTGATTGTGGGTTATTGAGAGGCGGAGATTCACAGAAATATTTCTAAATTCTTGCAAGACGAAGACGGGAATCATCAAATAAGTCGGACAGAATGCATATTTCCTCCTCGTGTTAATCCATCCACCCATTTTCTACCGCTTTTTCCTGTATTAGGTTTACATGCACTCGGGATTCCTTAAATGAGACCAAACAAAGTTTTTTTTAGGTGGATTTCCCGGTGTTATGGGAGCAATTGACTTCACCCATGTGCAGCTTGTGCCTCCTGCAAACTCTGAGGATATAGAAACCAAAAACACACCTATTCATTGAACGTGCAGTGCGTTTGTGATGCCTTTGGCATCATAACCAACGTTGTAAAATATCAATCAAGAACATTTCAAAGTTAAGCAAATCAAGATTTATTGGGTAAAAAATATATAATCTGGCTGTTCCTAAATCATATACACATTATACACATCATATACACACGACATGTGCACAAAAACATCAAATTTCTTTGCTGTAGCATGGGCAGCATTGTGGCGCAGTGGTTAGCGCTGTGGCCTAACAGCAAGAAGGTTGCTGGTTCGAGCATGTTCTCCCCATGTATGCGTGGGTTTTCTCCGGATTCTCCGGCTTCCTCCCACCCACAAGACATGCATGTTAGGTTATAATAGCTGTTCCACCCTTTGTAAGTTTTATTTAATCTTAACCAAATAATACAGGGTTATACATTAGCATACAGCGCCCTCTTGAGGCTTATAATGTTATTTTATTTTGGTAAGCGCATGTGTAAATTCAAGATGGCCGAACGCAATGCCAAGTTGTTCGTGTTTTGAACATTATACAATCCCCATAAACAATTGTTACCATGGACAATATGTGTCCGTAAGTATAAAAATTGAAGATGTTCATTATGTGTTTATTTCGTGTAGCATGTGTGTATTTTTTATGAAATCAGAGAAAGTATGAGGCTTATATTAGCATTTTATTAGCATTCGCTATATTAGCATTTTATTAGCATTCGCTACGGAGATTGTAACGTGCAGTAGCTAATACACATTTTGTATGTTTTCAGTTTTACGGTTGGTCAAAGAGGACAATGGTTGAATGCCATTCTTCAATAAATCAGCTCAAAGGCATCAAAGTCTGTTTATTGGAGCACCATTATCTCACAGTCTAGCCTTGCAAAACAGTAACTTGGGGCGAGGACAGCACAATAGCTATGGTTAAAATGGTTTAAAATAACATGTAAGTCGCTTTGGATAGAAGCATCTGCCAAATGACTGTATAGTATAGTATAGTATAGTATAGTATAGTATAGTATAGTATAGTATAGTATAGTATAGTATAGTAGCTCTTTGAAATGTTTGTTGGCTTCTTCCATCAACACCTCTAAATCCATTCGATCAAACTTATACTTTCTCTTGCGGTCATGTGTAGTTGTCATGATGCAAACCATAACAGACGCTAAATCCTCATTTAAATATGCGTGTCTTCGACACTTTGCACCCGCTGTCATTTGCGTCAGCAATCTTAGTAGATTTGGCCCAATGTGTCATTTCCAGGCATCTGTGTCACATCTGCTCAGTGTTTCATGAGGCTTTAGTTTCCCCATCCCTACTATAGCACCTACATTTAAACCAGACATTACCTGTCACTGTGAGTGGTACGAAGGTGTGAATCTAAACGCAGGCAGGAGGCAGACAGAATGCTAACTGATGTACTTAAACTCAGGACTGAACATGAACACGAGACCGTGGCTACGTGGAGCAAAGAAACAACAGGAGCAACAGCAACATTAACAAACAAACTCTAACACAAGGATTCAGCAAATGAGAGCTGAAAACCAAAGGGCATAAATATGCAATGAACCAAACTAGATACAGGTGAAAATAATTATCCATATGAAACCAGCTAAAATTAATGAACAAAGAAAAGACAACACAAGACACGAAAACTACAAAATAAAACAGGAAACCAACACAAATTAAAAACAAAAACCCTCAGACTATGACATTACCACATTTTTACTTTACATTTATATAGTCTATTATTAAATAATGTGATTAATATTGTTACTTTACATCGCCATATTCTATAAATGGTGTTAATTCTATTCTTTATTATTATTTAATGCAACTGCTTCATTTGGAGACAAAATAATGCATCATACCATGCACAGGGGTAGAAGTTGCTGAATCATAAGGTTAGTTTTGTATCCCAATGCTGCAACAGACTCATGAAAATAGAAATAATCATTTACAGTCAGTTTAAATAGTACCAAATTGTTCATGTTCGCCTGCTGGTATCCTTACTGAAACCTCTCCGGAGGCTCACATTCATTTAAATTTGGTACAGTATATCATTTGTTAAGGATTTGCTGGAGATGAAGCATCTGGGCATATTAAATCATTGTTACGATGATGTGGGTGGGAAATATAAAATAAGTTACCATGGAATTTGGCACTTTTCTTATGTTTTATTCTAATTTTCTCTGGAGATACTAATAGACAGTATTTTGGCATTGGGAATACATTCTCTGAGGTCGCTGAATATCCGCAGACACTATGACCATGACTATAAATCTTGTTATTAGGTCGTTTACTTTGGATTTGTCTTCATGTTGTTTCTCTCAAAAAATATTCAGGACTTTAGGTTTTAACTGACAGTAAATGTAATTAAAACATACACCTTTTTTACACATCTACAACAGTTTGGCTGGAAGAAAATGTTCCCAAACTGAATTTTTATAGGAAAGCTGTAGAAACTGAATAAAAGAATGCCCTCCAACTGGCCTCTCCTCCTCCTCGAGTAATTGATTAGGTAGGCAGACAGCCGCAAATTGTGAGACACACACTCTAATGATATTTTATACATGTAAACAGGTAAGTGCCTGCTTAATCTGACAAGATCAAAATAATTTAAAATACCTAAAAATTATTCAGTAGTAGTCCTCAAACTCTCCCAATTAACTTTACATGTCATGACAACAAGAAGTGTAACATTATATTCTCTTGCCCAATGATTGTTGGGATCAGCTCCAGCTAACCATATATATATATATATATATATATATATATATATATAATTGAACAACCTGCATACAGAAACGTAAAAACGCTATGCTTTAGTGTAGTATACAGGTAAGGGCTTGGTCTGTAGTTTTTAAAGATATTGTACCTTCCTTTGGTTTGGCGTTTTGCTGTGTGCATTTTACTGAAGCAGAATAAACTGCCTGGACAACAACATAGTTCCCGTTATTGATGTCAATGGAGTATATTCCCTAAAACAACCACTGACAGAGAAAAGAAACTGAATATATAACAATAAATGCATGCAGTCTGGTTTTTGGTGTTCAAACCCATTGTGATCTTCAGTAGAACATGTCCAGTATGAGTAGCTCAAGAGGCAGCAAAATATCAAACAAGTTTCACCCTAACACGTAACTTCATTTTAGCAAAATTCCAAGAGATCACCTAAAAGTGAACCAAAACTGTGTTCAGGCTGACTAGGATTAAAATCTTTGTTCCACACCATGCTGAAAAAGATAATTTTGAGCCACATCCCAAGCTGTGTCGCAATTTCAGATAGAAGCATGGACCCAAATTCAGACTGAACAACTTACAAAAAAACAAGGAAAAACAACAACAATCCAGCCAAGAGGGAGAAAAGAAAACAAGGGGTATGTACTGAGGATAACTAATGAGTAGCAGGTGACGCAAATAATTAAAGTAAAGGGAATGAAGAGAATATAAAATATAAAGGTGTGGTTCTAAAAATAAGACAAGAAACAAAAATGAAGACCTGAGAACAAAAGATACTGAGAAACAGTAATAAAACCACAGCAAAACCCCATAAACCATAACGAGTACTCTTTGGGACTATCCATTCATCCATTATCTGTACCGCTTTTTCCAATGAAGGGTCGTGGTTAGCTGGAGCTGATCCCAACAATCATTGGGCAAGAGACGGGGTATAACCTGTACAGGTCACCAGTCCAACAGGGCAAGGGAGACAACAAAACAACCAGTTACACACACATTCATTCCTAAGAGCCATTTTGAGAATTTTGAATGCTCAAAGTGGTACTAGTTGTACAAGTGTGTACACATAGACATACACACACATATATACACATAGGCATACACACACACACACACACACATATATATATATATATATATAAAGTAGTAATTTTGTATGAAAACAGTATTTTATCATAAATTTTGAGAATTCATGATTCCTGGTTAACACCTTCACAGTGGTGTTTTGTGCATTCCCAGTTCATGTTGTAATTATTTTTGCTATCCCCAAACAGTCACTATGGCAGTATTTACAGAAAAATAAAGATAGCCAGAAAATAATTTACTGGTATCCAAAGAAGCAGAGACCGATAGAAATGATAACAGGTGAAGAAACCGACCACGAGGGAGAGAAGTGTCCTGACTCATAAGAGAGCCCATTATCTCTGTGGAAGAAAAGCAGAGCTGAATGAACAACAACACACAGCAGCAGAGTGAGAGAAAATATCAGATGCACAACCTACCCTGTGTGGGTGGCTCACAATAACAGGTCAAGGAGAGGGGTCAGTGCAAACATGTCATTAAGGAGATGAGCTGGCTGTTTTAACAGGTAATCTACTCTTATCTTAGCTGTATTCATCACCATTTCTCCACTTCAATGTGATCAGCTGTCAAACAGTGAAAGGGGGAAATAGTGATTCATTCAGAGAGAGGTGTCACATTAAACAAAAGTGACACAGGGAGAAATGATAGCAGCATAAATTCAAAGTGCTGGTACAAGTTTAGTGACAGTGTTTTCTATTGATAAAGTCACCAAACTGTTTTGCTGTACACATTAAAATGTTTGATCCAAAGGCATCTAAAACTAATTCAATATCTTTCTTTAACAACTAAGGTTGAAATTTGGCAAATTAAGCTAAATGTGAATCTTTTTAGACCTATATAGGGTTGTATGTATACATATATATATATATATATATATATATATATATATATATACATGTATGTATAATTAATGGTTTAAACCCTGATGTTACGGCTGCTGCGGTCTGCTGTCATTAAACACCTGCCTTTTCCACTTTCCCATGCAAATCCAAGGGGAGAAGAATTCTCATCAGAGATTGGAAGCAGAAGCACACACCTTCGACAGTGGACAGTGGATTGGCTGCGGCCTCAGCCAATCAACTTGGAGCTACGTCTGCACCCGGAAATAAAAGCCCGGACCTGCTTCCATTCATGAGGACTGGTGGTTCTACTCAGAACGGCTTGTCCTCCGCTTGCTTTGCTGGACTTTGACGGACTTTGACTTAGCGGTTGTGTTTTGAATATTGTGCTCAGTGTTAAACGTGTGTTATTTGGTTTGACTTTGGAGTACTTCGATCTAGTCTTTGGTTGTGTTTTGTAATGGGTTTTCTGTTTGTTTGTTTTCCTTAGTTATTGGTAATCCTGATTAATCTTAGAGTATTTAAGTTATTTGTTTCTGTCAGATTAATCTGGTTATCTTGTTTTTGTTATCTTTATTGCTTTATTGTGTTGCTTCATAGCAGCACTTGACTGTGATCCGACAAACCCCGCAATAAAGGCTGGTGGTATAACTTAATAAGTGGTGGAGTCCCCCCCTTTTTTGTGCGTCTCTTTCCCTAGCTGAGCTGGGACGTAACACCTGATTAAACCAGTTGTGAACAGAAAGTCATTTGAGACCGGGAACAAAGTTCTTGCTACTAGCAGAGTGTTCACGGGCTTCAGCGATTACTTTGTCCCAGCCAAGTGGCTGCTAGCAGCATGCAGCTACTAGCCTTTAGGCTTAGATAGCTGCTAGGAGCTGGAGCTTGGTCTGGTCTCAGTTGTGGGCCAATTTTCAGCTGCATGCAGCAGGAAACTTCAAGCTGTCAGTTTGTTTTGGCTGCTTGTCGGGAAGGATAGAGGAGCATATGCAAAGATTTCTGTTCTTCGAAGGATGGTGATACTCAATCCAATGCCACTTCAAGGTTGTGAGGGGTGTGTAAGCTTAATATTGTAATGAAAATGTTATTGCGAGTGATATTGTCCATATACTTGAAATATGGTAACCTAACTCTGAGAAAAAAAAGAATGTAGAGCACTGTGCTCTACATGTAAGACGAACTAGATTAAGACCAAGGAAATAAGTTTGACATACATTTGTAATCTCATTTATGGTAATATTGATTATCTACATACAGAATGGATCAGCATTAAAACTAACTTAGTTCTAAACAAGTCAAAGGTTATGCTGAGACAACATACAAGCAGTTAGGCTTTCACACATACTGACTATGATGCAATAAGAGTCTAACTTCACCCCTATGAATCAGGTGATGCCAGCTCCGTCTCTGCATACAAAGCATTGCTCAAATTAACTGAACTGAATCAGCTACTTTCTTTCTGTCATACTTGTCACAGAAGCTATGTGATTATGTGAACATATCAACAAGAACATTCAGGTTAACTCAGCCTGAGCAACAATCAAATACGTGTGTTTGTCTGTCAGTGTCTGTCAGTCTAAAAAGTCCTCGCTGACATATTCCGCTTTTCTTGCAATTTTCTTTATCTGCCATCATTGCCACGTTTAAATGATTTCTTTCAGTGGTGACTTTATTTCATGCCTTGCTTGCCTTTTGCCGAGCACATCTTACAGATAAAACATCAGCGTGCTTTCTCCCTGACTCTGTGTCTCTGATAGAATTACTGTTACTTTGAATAACTACCACAAAAGCATTGTCAACACCTTTGTGTTGAGCGTGACGCTGTGTCAGTTCACTCAGCTGAATTGATTAATTAGAGATCTGTGCCTGATGACAGCCACGCTGCCAAGAAAATGCTTAGATTGAAGAAAGCAACTTAGACAGACACTCCTTCATTGCTAAGTTTAATATGGACATTCCCAAGCGCTGGTAAAACACATCTGCTGGCTGATGAGTTCCATCTATACCTTATTTACTTTTCCATTTGTTTCAGCAAAATTATTCTGGTAAAAGCCATATATGCGGATATTAGTTCAGGAAAAACTGACATTACGGTTGTTAAACACATGAGTAAAGCTTGTTTCTCATTTTCCAAATGAGCTCTGGAACGTAGATAAAATAAACCCAATTACACTGTGCACAAACCTGATTTCCACTCTCATTGTAGGCAATGAATGCAGACACTTTCCTAATTGGTCATTTGCATTTCAAAAATTGGTTTGCAAATAAATATAATGATAAAAGCAACAGTAGAAAAGAAGCGTAGTTTTCAAGAAGTGAAATTAAAATAGTCTTCAATGAGGTGGAGACAACTCTGTTTGGGGTTCAGGATGACAAAAAAAACTAAATGGGAAAAGAGATTTTGAACTGCTCTGGACAAATGGACAGACTGAAGAGGGACAGAGAGGGAATATTGTAGCATCTCGGTATGTTGACTTTTTTTGTCGTCAGTATCTGAAACCTAAATCATCAGGTGAGACAATCTTACACCAAAAAACGTTACGTTTGCTCTATGGAATGTCCTGACCTTAATATATATGTGTTTTTGACTTATTTTGGTATCACAGGGACATTGCTATGTACATTCTATTGTTGCCCAGCTGCATCCTGGGAAGCCATACTGTGCCTCTCTGAGAAAAGCTACCAAAGCAGCGGATAATTCTTTACCAATCTCTAAATACTCCTCGTATGAGTACAGGCCTGGTTGTGCCTGAAGACCACCAATCTATTCTTAGACACATGAGGTATGAGAAGGCATGTTTATACTTTCTACTATACTTTGTTTCTGCATGGCTTTGCATGTCAGTGTAAACATGTGGAAAATGGATGCAGTGCAACAAGCAGTCGCTTCAAGCATATGCATCTCCAGGAATAATCAAGTGCATTCCTAAATGCAAACTGGTTTTGTGGAAACAATGAGGATGCAAGTTTTTCACCGGCATGGCGGCGAGTCGGGCTTCACCCACAGTGCCACAAGTGCAGCTGAACCTGATGAATATTAACTCCTTTTTTCTTTTTGCATGGAGGTGTGTGAGATTAACAGTTATTTGAATAAGTGAAGGTTTCCGCTCTGATAATCGCTTTGTTACTGTTTATTCTGGACAATATAAGTTCAGTATAAGTTGTGAAGGTTCAGTTGGAGCTGAGTCAAATTTTAGTTTTTAAGTGATCACTTGGTAAAAGTTTTGAAATCACTTAGCTTCATTTCATTGGGGACCCTTTCTGCTAGCTGACAATGTTACAGATCTAAATCTTCACAATAACAAGGGCTGTTTTGAGCTTCATCTCTGTCATTAACCGAAGTGAAGGAAAAGTAAGGCACAGTTTAAAGTTAAAGAAAGGGTTTTTATTTTTACCCAACAAAGCAAGCAAATTTTAACAAAAAAATATATATCAGGCCTATAAAAGAGGTCAACTTATCAAAATAAACTTAAATTACTGATAACAAAGTGACTAATTCAGGCTAACGAATTAACACACTGACCTAACAATGACACACAGAAGGAATCTTAACTAGTGACGGCTCAGCCCAACCAAAATAAACAGAGGGGTAACACACATAAAAATCCAACTAAATTACTAAGATAAATTCCCATATTCCCCCTCCTATTGACTACAATGATCAAGTCCAGTTTAGTTGGCTCCACCCCATGGCCACCTACTGGTTTACATCAAGGGACAATAGCCACACACGTGTGGCTGAGGACACAGCTATCACAGTCTCAACAGGAAGCTGAGATGTTAAATTACTACAGAAATGTCAGAATCAATACAGGTGTTGCTGAATCTACAGAGTAGATTTACCGTGAACACATTAGAAAATGTATATTTTACCTCAGTAAAAACTAGAGAAATAAAGCCCAATTCATCCAGGAACTAGTTAGGTAATGTCTGAAGAGGAACTATGTGCACGCAGATGAATATCTTATAATCCTTTCAATGGATGCTGTTGATGGAAACCTTTATCAATGATCAGCAGGGAAATAGAGGAATGCACCTCCAATTCACCTTTAAGCATCAGGATGATCTAGAAAGAAGCAAAGCCACGTTTTTCATAGGAAAGGTGTCACCATAAAGCGGCTTCATCTTTATGGAAACTACCAGGACCTTCGGGAATCATTTCAAACACAGGCTAAGTCATAGGAGAACACATTATCAGAGCTTCTTTGTGAGCTGGCATAAAACATCTGAAACAGTAAGATATCATTTATAACCCTGGGAGGTTTTCTTTTGGAAGATATAGCAGCCAAAAGAGTAGTGAAATTTTTGTTCCACAGTGATGAGACAGGCATTTTCTGTGTAGCGCCTGTCAACATAAAACTGGTGCACATATCACTACCCAGTATGAAGCTAGATAATGCAGCTGGTTTTATAAGGCTAGATAACAGAAGATTACTCAAGGTGAGGGGGGATGAGAGAGGTTTTGTTTAGATGCGGGTTTATTACATACACAGTAGACAAATATATATAAATATATTCACATTTTTTAGATATGAGCTGTAATTCAACCAAAGGTTTACCTTGAGACACAAACTAATTTTGAGATACAAGCAACAGAGCCACCAACGGCAGCAAAACAAAGATTTGCAACAACAGCGTGTGCTTCATTTCCCCTGCCTCAGCTTCGCACGTCTCACTTGGTTAGTGTTTGTGTAGCTTTGTTGGGTATAAAGTAGCATAAAGCGTGTTTGGTATAGAGTAAGTGAATGAGAGTGAAAGTGTACATACAAGACAAATTCCTTTTAACTTCTATTTATTCCTTCCTTAATCTACATGCACATCTTCCGTTAGCCCAGGTCGTCTGATCTCAAGGTACATAAACACTTATTTTGAAAGCCGAAACAGATTAATGGGATTTCAATAAGTTTAAATGGGGACAATTGTTTTGAGATACAAGTAAATTGAGATCTGAGCAAGGTCACGGAAAAAACTCGTATCTCAAAGTATTACTGTGTATATATACTATGAACACACACACACACACACTTTGTCATTCAGACACATACAAATTAAAACTAAATGGAGTCTTAATCCCAGACCCAAAAGTCTGACCCAACTCCAACTGCACCCAGCAGTCCATCCACCCACAGTTCATTAATAACCCTCGTCTGGTTTGAAAGTCCACTTTCAGAGGGGAAAAATGTGTGAAAGGGAATAAACAATAATGATACTTTGATGGAGTCTCAGTGGGCCAGGGTAAAGGAGTATGGAAAGGAAAAGATGCTCAATGGGCTCCAGAAAGAATGAGAGTACCAGAGAGCCCACTACCGGCAGGGCAGGAGGGATTCAATTCTTCATAAGTTCAGCTCCTTTTCAGGTCCTGCCTGGAAGGACTAGCTCACCATGAAGGAACCTGGCCAGTTCCATGATATAATTACTCACAAAACCCCTTTCCAGAGTCCGGCACAGTAGCAAGTTCCTGAAGCCTGTCCCGGGTGTAGCCTCCCAACTCCTCTCCTTCCTGTCTTCTCTTGCAAAGATTACTGCAGCCATGTGTGCGCAATTACACATACAAATCGTTTGCACGTCCTTTTGACACGCGGTAAATATAGACGCAATTTCTATCAGCAAAATTACTTTCGGGATTGATAAAT
>JBAMHV010000003.1:5104500-5114632 GCA_037177535.1 Pseudomugil gertrudae
ACTAAAGAGTCTGTCTCAAGTGCTCTTATTCTATCTTTAAAAGCATTCATTGGAATCAAGTCTTTTAATTTCCAGTCATACTGCAACATGTTCCATGCAGATGGGGCAGAGAAGATAAAATCCCTTTTTCCCAGATCAGTACGGGTAAAAGGAACATCAAGCAACAAGTGATCAAAGGAACGTAAACTATAGAACTGAACACTTTTCACAGTGATTAAATTACAAATATACGAGGGTAAAAGCCCAAGCAAGGTTTTGTAAATAAAAATGTAACAGTGAGACAGCCTTCTAGTGGACAAAGTAGGCCATCACTCTCGACTATACAGTTCACAGTGATGGGTCAATGTCTTACAGTTTGTGATGAACCTCAGAGAAGCATGACACACAGAGTCAAGCCTTCGTTGACACTGAGCTGGAGCATTCATGTACAACAGGTCTCCATAATCAATAATCGATAAAAATGTTGCAGTGACAAGTCGTTTTTTTTGCTTCAAAAGAAAAACAAAACTTATTTCTAAAAGAGAAGCCAAGTTTCACTTTAAGCTTCTTCACAAGCTTTTCAATGTGGGGTTTGAAGGTCAGGGAGTCATCAAGCCAAATGCCGAGATACTTGTACAAATGAACCACCTCAATTTCATTTCCATCAACAGTGTGCACTGAGGGAGTAATATGTGAACCTTTCCTTGAACTTGAAAACAACATTAGTTTAGTTTTCTCAGCATTGAGAACAAGTTTAAGCTGCATTAGTGTGTGCTGTACCACCTTAAAAGCTTCCTGCAGAGACATAACAGCATCAGCAGGAGAGGAGCCAAAGCAGTAAATGATTGTGTCATCAGCATATAAATGCATATTAGCATCAGGCACATTTTGTCCCAAATCATTAATATACATGATAAATAGGAGAGGCCCTAAAATGGAACCTTGTGTCACCCCCTTGTGGATCCTCACAAGTTCAGAACAAAGTCCATCATGTTTCACGCATTGGGTCCTGTCACTCAAATAATTAGCAATCCAGGAGACTACATTATCCAACAGACCGAACCTGATAAGTCTATGCTTTAAAATTGTGTGGTCAACTGTGTCAAACGCTTTTGACAAATCAATAAAAAGAGCAGCACAACACTGCTTTCCATCAAGAGCAACCAGTATATCATTGATTACTTTGTAGCAGCAGTGATGGTACTGTGCCTTTTTCTAAAGCCAGATTGCAGCTTAGAAAGTAGTTTAAGTGAGTGTAGAAACTCTTTAAGTTGCTCCCCCACAAGGGTTTCAAGAAGCTTACACAGAACACACAAGTTTGATATGTACACACACAATGTTGATAATCCTCTTTATCCTCAGATTCTGGCAAACTCAATCAATATCAGTAAGTAAAGATGACATGGCATGGATTGTTCAAATAGTATGATTAGCAAAAAAAACAAAAAACAAATCTGCAACAAAAACTTATATTTTCTCTGTCTTATGAACTGGCAACATCTCCGAAGTGGAGGCGTAATAAAACTGTTTTCATTGGACTGCAAACCTGATTAGACACTCTAGCTGTCATTGTTACTTATTTCTCCCTCCATAGGAAACAGAAATACACCATAAAGGAAACAATGCAATCCAATCACAAGTTCTAGACTACCCCCCCTTTTTTTTCTGCAGGGAGACAAAGTTAACAACTGTCAGGTGCACCAGAGATGACCAAGCTAAAAATAAACAATGTATTTCAGCTATAAACAGAAACACACAAATATGAAAAAATTACTTACAGGACAACTCAGTGACTAACATGCAGAATATATGGAGTGAAGAGTGTTGAAATAAGAACAATCATGCCAATGCAAACATGCCTCGAAGGCAGGCCCAGGGGACCCCGAGACCTGGGAAAATGGCAGCCACTCAGAGAAAAGCCCCACCCCAAAGTCAGCCTATGCCTACCCAGGAGGTGACAGATATAGGCCCCAGCAGAGTCTCCCACAGCTAGTGGGCACAAAATTTCAAATGCCAACCCCCTCTGGCGGCTGGCTGCCCAGGGCGGACAGAACACAAACCGGGGCCCCTCCCACCCAACCAAAAAAGCCTGGAGGCGACACTAGAGATGTGGACCTAGAGCTGGAGGCCACACTGGAAACATGGAGCTGGAGGTGACCATGTGAAGTAAAGTTGCCTGGATATCGGCTTTCTTCTGGCCACTCCCGCAGTCCATAAGGACCCATGAGATGTGGGTTTTTCTGGAGGTGTCCAGACAGCTAGCCTGGATCCTCAGAATGGTAACCTCTCAGGATAAATCAAAGGCATGCCATTCCAGCCAGCTTAGCAGTTCGGCTATAAGGTGATATAGAGATTGCTAACTGGGTCCATGTGTGGTCAGTTCATTCTGTAACAAAGTGGTGGAGGTGAGGAGCCAAATGTAGATGGATGAGGTAGTAGGTAGACTGATGCAGGAAAGATGTTCAAGACTTGACATGACATGAGAAAACAAGGAGGTATATTTACACAGGGCCCTAACAGTGGGTAAACCAACACTACATGCGAACCAGACACACTAGAATGAAACGAGAAACAAGACACGATACAAAAACTTCAAACCCAAGCCGTGACAGGCTGGGCATGAATAGATATCACTTTTATGTTGGGTTTTGTTAAGGGGTGTTGCACAATAAGATAGCACTGTTTGTTGCAACATGAGGATCTCAAAATCATTACAAAACTAACACAACAAAATGCACATTTATGTTGATTTAGTGTTGTTAAAGCCTCTTGTTTGAGAAACATCAGAAGGGAAATACTTTCACATCACCTCAATAATCTTTGTTCAACCCAGTATTTGATCTGCTGTCTGAAGGGTCTGAAACATGGAATTCCTCAGGGTTATTTGTTTGGGCCAATACTGTTCACATTGTACATGCTGGTATTGCATAATATTTTAATGGATGGAGAATTCAATTACATAGATGATTGCTGTCTATTGGTTTTCCTAGTGAGTAATTATTTTCATTAACTGGTTTATATTAAGACAGTAATTATACACTATAGTATTTGTTTTTACAATATAATAATTGAGTACAATTAATTGGACTAACCCTGCTTTTAGACACTGGGTTAGTTAATCATAGACCAATGCAGTTGCCTTTTCTTAAAATAATTGAGAATAAATGGTTTCTGTGTACTACAATAATTTATGGATGCCAATAACAGACTGGAGATCTTTCTATTTGGCTTTAAAGCTTTCTTAACCAAAATTAACATTATTAAGGGGGGATAATTATTTCTTTACATGAAATTGCTTGGACACTGCTCTGCCAACAATTGTCAGATTAATTATCGTTTGAAAGGAAAGATTATTTCTTAATTTAACCACAGGATAATAAAACTTGTTTGTGTAGCAGGAGTGAATGTGTAGTAAGAACCATGCGTTGGCATAGGATGGACACATATAGATGATGGACTATACATGTATGTGTATAATCTGGGAATAAAAAGATCAAAGCGCTTCTTTCATCTCCTGTCCACATGAAAGAAAATGTATAAAAGACATAAGGAGAGTTTTAATTAGAGCTAATCAAGCTAGTGCAGTAAGTAGTTAGCATGTGCAGTAGGGGGAAGGATCAAGAAGAAACAAAGCAATGCAGCAAAGCCATCTCAAGACCTCTGACTGCAAAACCAAAGGGAAAAAGGGGTTCCCTGTTTTCCACAAATTCACCTAAAAACTTTGACCAAGCAGTAACGGTAAAAAGTAACGAGTTAATTCTTTGATTTACACGATAGGCGATTGAGATGACATTTTTTGGGCCGTTAGGTTAAAGTGCTGCAGATACCAAGAAGTACAAGCTAGTAAAAGAGGTTTTTGAAAAAAACTTCATCTGCAAGCATACCATAATATATGAAAGAGCTTGTTTAAATAAAAGATGCCAGGAGCAAAGGGAATCGGCAGAGGCCTTCATTACTGCAGTTCATAAAGTAGCAGAGCGCTGCTAAAATAGCCCACAGCAAAATGAAGTGAACCGAGACAGGTTAGTGGTTGGTTTTAAGCATGGTCTGTTAGAAAAGCTTCAGATGGGTAGTGAACTGACCCTGGTAAAAGCAGTTACTGCAATAGACTAAATAAACTATGATGTGACAGGCAAATGCCACAGAAAGAAATAGGCAAACATGGACTTGCAAACATCTTCACATCATCACAAGGAACAGCAGACAGAAAAGTCATCTTATGGAAAGCGTCAAACGTGTTTACAGAAAGGACAGAAAAGCCAGAGATGTGGAAAAGCACCAGCTAACCCCTGGATAAATCTGCAGGATGAAAAGGAAAGTGTTGGAAAAGAGGACATTTTGCAACTCGGGGTCAATCAGGTAGAGCGATTGCAGTACTTGAAGAGCATTGTGACAGCACTCCAGGGCAGTGTCTGTAAGGAGCAAACCCAAGAAATGGAAAAATACAATTAAACTGAATGATCAAGACATTTCCTACAAGTTGAATATTGGTGCTCAGGTTACAGTCATTCCAGCATCTCTCTACTCAAAAGAATGACATGGGACACTTGTCAAAGCAACAACACCCAGCAGCGGCCCCCTATAGATGAATTAGTTTGATGGGGTCACTGAACCCCAGTGGAGGACTACAACATAGCCAGCTTGTCACCCCTTTGCTTTGGTTTCCAGACCTGCAGCTAATTTATCTTGTTGACTAAATCAGCAGAGACCTGCAAGCCAGCATGAAAAAGCAGCAAAACTTAGTTTCTGATTTTACCTGGTTTTATAGTGTTCAATTTTAGTTGCTCTTATGGACCGACGTGTCCAGGTTGTACCCTGCATCTTAACTGTTAATCGCTGGGACAGGCTCCCGCTTCCCCATGACCCTGAATTGGATTAAGCTGTATAAAAAATGGAAACATGGATGGACAATATGTGTCTGTGAAAGTGTCTTGAGTTGACTTTGTCGTAAATTGGCTGAATTGCTGAATTGAACTGCATAGAGTAGCCTACCGGGGGGGACTTGGTCCATCAAAGCCAACACTGTGTCTTAAAGTGATTCTGATCAGCATCAAAGGTGAATTCTTAGGAATGAGATTCTGCTTTTATCTGTATGTGATCTCTTTGTAACACTTTCTATCGTACATGAGCTGAGACGATGGGCATGTACTTTCAATTTAGGCCAAATCAGAAGATGTAGTTTCGCTTGAGGGGGAATATAAATTAGACGGACAACAGTTTGACAAAAAAATGATTAAGGATGCTTTATTGGCAGAAAGCCACTTCTAAATATCACAACTGGAAAATAGTTTATGGAAAAATATACCAAAACAACCAAGTTCAAAACTTTCTGTCGGTTTGGAGTGCTAGAGGAGCTTCACAGTGATCAGGGCTGGAATTTTGAGTCCAGACTCTTCTAGGAGGTCTGCCGGCGCCTTGGTGTGAGAAAAACCAGGACCACACCATTGCACCCACAGAGGGATGGCCTAGTGGAGCGGTTTAATCGGACTCTGTCCACTCAGTTAGCCATCCTCACTGACCACTGTCAGCGAGACTGGGACTCTCATCTGCCTATGGTCCTGTGGTCCTACAGGACTGCAGTTCAGGAATCTACCAAGTGCACTCCAGCGGCCCTCATGTTTGGCCATGAACTACGTACCCCGATAGACTTGGTCTTTGGGGCCCCACCGGAACTAGAAGTGATAGGAGAACCTGGGATGGAGTATTACTACAACCTCTGTGAACAGATGCGGGAGGTCCACGAGCTAACCAGGCAGTCATTGACCAAGGCTGGGGTGCAACAGAAGGGAGCTTATGACCTCTGCTGCCGAGGAAAGGATTTTACTTACAAGTGGTGCTCAGGTTTGGATCTACAACCCGGTGAGAAAGAAGGGGCACTCACCAAAGCTGGATTGCTACTGGATGGGGCCCTGCACTGTGTTGGAAAAGCTGTCAGAGGTGGTCTTATCATATGCAGCTACCCCAGCAACGTCGGACAGTAGTCCTCCACCAGGATCCCCTTGCACCCTACCAACCATTGGCTCCGTCTGGTGGGCAGCCAGAGGGGGATGCCCAGTTCGAGACACCTCAATCTTCTCCAGTTGCTGGTAAGAAATGCTTGCGTCAAGAGCAACGACAATGGCACCCCCCACAGTACCTTTCGGACTTTGTTGTGGGTTCATGTATTGCTGGGGACAGCTAATCCAGCTAGGTGGGAGCTGTGTAATGTTCTGAGCTAATATGGCCGCAAAGGCTCATGGGTATTCATGTATTAACGGAAATAGATGTGTTTTAAGGTTAACAGTTAAGCTTACTGATTTCAGAGAATATATTATTGATATTCTTTATTCCTGTTAAGTTCAGCTAGTAGTTCTGATTTCATGTTGGCACCGTGACTCAGGTAGATGATACCACAAAAGACCTCTCCCTTGGTTGTTCTGAATGTGTGCTGAATAATAAAGCAACTTCAAAGTCTTAGCTTGCTGTTTGACCCATCCGTTATAGTATCTACACTCATAGTTCTCTTTTTTTTCTAAATTAAATTAATATGAACTGTTCATATCAACAGTGTCATTTACAGCTATAAAATTAGTTATTTTAACAGCCAACACACACAAAATGCTCTATTTAAATTGCTCAAAAGGTTTTAGCTTTTATTTGCACACCACATAGCGTGCAAATTACCAACAAGCATATTCCAACCTTTAAAAATTATTAACCAAACTACTTAGTATTTTGAAAGCACATTCTCATATACCTCCGGTTGGTTTTTTAACATTGTGTAGAAGCACAAAGAAATACAAACAGAAATACATCCTTATAATGGGTAAAGAATTAGCCATAGTAATCAGAAGATAGCTAACTATGCTAAATGCTAACGGTGGCTACCCACCGGAGTTCTTTGCCTCGACAAAAAATTACATAAAACACCACAAGAAGGTTCAGGAAAATCTCCTTTGTGGGTAAAAAATACTCCTCAGGAGTGACAACTAACATGAAATAAACGTTTAACCACTCTTAATCTAGTCTTAATCTAGCATGCTCTATCAGTTGAAATGTGTCTTTTCTGAGTGGCATCATGTGAAGAAGAAAAAAAACATGCATGAAGAAAAATGTACACAAAAACTCAAGCGCATTCTGCTGGTGAAAATAGAAACTACAACAGCCACACTTCAGACTGTATAACTTTCTATAAATATAAATAAATAAAATTGAAAATTATGCCATGTGTAACTAATGGGTGTTACATCTTCACTAGGTCAGATCAAACATGGCAACAACCACCGTCTCCTCCTACCTTGGTAGAGGAATGATGTGCATCTGACAGCGTGGGAAGATGCAAAACAAATGGAACCACTGGAACAAAAGAAAGTATGAGACAACAACATTATTGAACGCTTCATGTGAAGGGCCAGTTTCATATTACACTGTTGTCTTTTATCATTTTCAAAAAAACAATCTCTCTGCTTTGTCCAGAGTCGCATGGTAAAACATAAGCTCTCCAGAGAAAACATGGAACACATAATGAGAGGGGACCATCATTTCAGAAGGGGAAGTTCTCTTTCATCATCGATAAAAAGACATTCACAGGAGTCATACCATTTGATCTTTGTATGATTTATTCTGTAAGTAGAGATCCTAAAAAAGAGAAAAAAAAGATTAGTGTCTTCTTGTGATCAAAGCCTGCAGCCTGGTATATAAGTCAGGACAAATAATACACCAACAGCAATTGAGGCATGTCACATCATTTGAATGCTCAGATTTCATGCAGCTCCAGTTAAATGTATTTCAGTCTCCTCTTTGTTTGGATTAAAAGAAGCACAAGAGATGGGAAAGGGAACAAAACTGAAAGCAGGGGCTCTGAGGCGTCTCACTCTGTACTGGCATCCGCATATGTATACCATTCATCATGTGTCATGTTGTGATGCATGGGATGCACAAACTGTCTAAATATACACACATGCCTTTGGTTGACTTGTGCAGTGTCTGAATTAAATGCAAAGCAATAAGTTGAGCTATAGACTGTATTTGGGCATTTTTGAGTAGACCTGTATTTAAAGCCAACAGTGATATAACAGGAAAACTGTTGGCTCATAACAATGACAATGACAATACACTGTCTCCATCGTTGAATTTTAATAATATGAATAAGAAATTTAATTACGATGTTCAAAAAACTAACATACAGTCGAGCTGGTTTGTAATGATAATAACTGAAGGAAGTAGCAATAAGAGAATTTCCTATTTGCATCTTGGCTTGGAATCCTAATAAATCTGCATTTCCATCCCTGTTCTATTACAGCTTTAAATGCATCCCCCATTCCCTGAAAAGGAAACTCGCCAATTGCACATGTATATCCATCTTAGATTCATATGTTCAGTTGGGTTTCTATCAATAAACACACACTCCATGTATTCATCGTCAGGGTGGACGCTGTATAAAAACAAATCAGCCTGAAATTACAAACACACTTAAAGAAGCATTGCGTAGAAGTTCAGCATCCACATGTTTTATTCAACAGGCCTCAGGCAGTGCTGTTTGCCTGTATGAGCATGTATTACTGCTCCCCATAGAAAGAGATAATGATGGGGAAACTGATGAAAAATGTGGAGAGGGAGCGTCAGGATCTCCATGACTAATTCTCAAGGTCACACAAAAACTGGAGCGCATAAAATAGAAAGGTAACTCACCAAAGTCTTTGGTTGGTGTTCAAAATAATGTTTAACATCTCAACAATTGATTTCACAAAACACACATTTTCCCAGCCTGTATAAATCTGCATAATGAGCATTGTGCCTGACGAGCACAGTGGGAGTGCACGGCAGGATCTGTGATGTTCAGATGGCCTGTATGTAGGCCACAAGAAACAAAATCACAATATCCAACATTTCCTGCGATGGAAAAAAAGCAGGCTAAGTCATTTCTGTGACTGCAGGATGGCAGCTGTGTTTGTCTTTTCTGATGGAATCACATCATACATACAGATAGAGACACTAGTTTGTTCTTATTTCATTTCTTGGGGGACTTTTAACATATTGAAGCTTGTGTGACTGGAGAAAATGTCTAAAGTTCAAACTGAGCATTAAAATAAAAACAAAAAGACATTTAAGTGACTTTGAACGTGGCATGGTTGTTGGTCCGAGTATTTCAGAAACTGCTAATGTACTGGGATAATCCCACATCTCTATGCAACTCTGTTTTCACAACCATCTTTAGGGTTTACAGAGAATGAACTGAGAAAGAGAAACTATCCCAGTTTTCTGGAACAAAATGTCCTGCTGAGATCAGAGGTCAGTGAAGTATGGACAGACTTGCCGGTGATTACAGGAAGACAACGAGAAGTCAAATAAGCACTGGGTCCAGTGTAGCAGAACACACCTGCGTACAACTGCAGGTGAACACATTTGATGCAAACATTTTCTTTCTTTGATGAGCAGAAACTAAAGAAAAAACTGCAGATGCCTTACCTCAACAAAATGTTTCACAAGCCACCAGGAGAGCTTCTACAGCAGGGTACACCCTGGACAGGTCGCCAGTCCATCACAGGACCCTCACACAGACAAACAACCATGCACACTCACACTCACTCCTATGGGCAATTTAGAGTCTCCAATCAGCCTATCCCCAAGATGCATGTCTTTGGACTGTGGGAGGAAGCCGGAGTACCTGGCGAGAACCCACGCTAACAAGGGCAGAACATGCAAACTCCTCACAGAAAGATCCCCAGTTTGACCCCCACCCCAACCGGCAACCTTCTTGCTGTGAGGCGACAGAGCTAACCAACTGCGCCACCGTGCAGCCCGTGTGTGTGTGAGTTTGTGTTTTTAATTTTTCAGCTGTAAGGTAGAGCTTAGTTGGACTTCTGCAACATTCAGGGTAATAATCTGTGTAATGTCAGGAGATCTGGGCTCATCACTGCAGCATCTCACAGCATGAGTGGAGCACAGCAGCAGTCCCCCCTGAAAACTGTTGGCAAAATGTTCAAACCTCTGTGGGCCTTCACTTCCAATTTGTGAATAAAAAACTTGTATCTGTTTTTAAGTTCAGGACTGGTTTTGTTTTTTACTTTTTACTTCCAGCAGTCGACTAAGACAGGCGCTTACCCCCCTGCTCCCTACCTCTCTGCTTTCCCTGCATTCTTGTCTCGTCTTGTGGCAACTTTAAGAGCTTTTT
>JBAMHV010000003.1:5134814-5183162 GCA_037177535.1 Pseudomugil gertrudae
TCCGGTGGAGTTGAGCTTGAAATGAGCATCCCTCTGATCGACTGAGCAGTGAAGTGTAGTACTACTGCCACCGCTGTCATCAATAGGCTTAAAAAGCCATGGTGTCATATTAATGTTACTGTATTATGAGGTGTATAATAAATGTAGGCTGGACACAACATTGAAGGTGTGATATGCACGGCCCGCCACTGTGTTTGGTGGTGGTACACCCTACAGCCTTCCACAAAGTGTGCACTTGGTCAAAGTGTGCATTAAATGTTCAAGTGTGTTGGTCTAAAGTGTGGGAAAACAGGAGAATTAGGACATATCTGCCATGTGAAGAGGCGGCCATTTTAGAACATAAATAGACTGAAGCTGAACATCAATCGGTCGATGATAGTCGTACATTAGTAGCTGTACTTGTCAGGGACAAATGTCTTCTAAAAGTGTAAAATATGTAAATATTTTTAATGACAACTAAATATAAAACTACTTTCAAATTTAAACAGCTGTAGTAAGCTGTTATTTACCCAGGCTCTGTCTCAATTATCTAGTGCGCTGAATTTAGTTGTAGTGTGCACTGTAGGTTATGCCTTTTTTTCTGTAGTGCGCACTATCGTGGGTAAGTGCTGTCTCAAATGGAATACTGGACGCTGGGCACTTACCAATAGTCACGGTAAGTCACATATTATTTTGTCAAAATTATTATTTTGTGTTCACTACACGGCTAAAAACTGCTAACATTAGCGTGTGCTAACTGTACTGGATCGGTTATTGCAGTCTCAAACAAATGATCAAGCTGTGGTATACATGAGAACCGTAACAAAATAACTTCATACTCACATCTATACAAATTAGCCTCCACCACAGTATTGTTTGCCGCCATTATTTTGAAAGTCCAGCACTCCCTTTTCTGCTCTGTCAGCAAGATGGCGTGAGTTTAGTGCACAAAGTGTCCATCGTTTCACACTAGATTATTGGCGAATTTTAGGGCAGCATCCAGGCACTTTCAGTGCACTGACTTTTTGCCTAAATGCAAGTGTGAACGCACTATACATCTAAATATAGTGCACAAAGTCGTGTTAGTGCACTGATTGAGACACAGCCCCAGAGTGGCTCCTGGGTTGTCCATCAGATTTCAAAGGTAGCCCTCTAACTTTGACACTAAAAGCAATATGTTTTTAGGATCTGTATGTTCATTGTGATTGTTGAAGTTTGGGACAGTTTCTCTCTTATAAATAGTAATCTTATAAACTATTTATAAATTACTAACACCTGTACTACAGAGCTTCCTTATATTTAGTTTAAATTAGTGGGGCTGAGTTACCTATAGAATATGGGATACTAGTATAATTACTTTTTTGCTGTCTGCACCGTATTAGAATGATTAGTCCTGACATGTGCATTATTTCTGAGATGCTTTATATTTAAGACATCTCTGGAGAGGTTTATTAAATGTTTTCATTAAATTTGTTTCGTATTTTTGTGAAACAATATTAACATTTAAAACGTGTACTACTATGGAGGAGTTTAAATATGTGAAACAAGAGAAACAATCCGAGAAACAAGATTTCTGGTATTGTTAATCAAGAATTAGAACCTTTTCACAGATTTTTAAAAAATATTCATTAATGTATTATTTTTTCATCTGGAAAAGCTAAGCTAAGCTAAGCTTTTTTTAATTGTATCTTTTCATGTATTTTTTACTTTTATGTGAAGCACTTTGTGACTTCTTGGCTGTGAAAGGTGCTATATAAATACATTTTACTTACTTACTTACTTACTCCCTGTTAGCTCACTTATACCAGCCGCCCTTGACTAAATATAATTAAATGTAGTCCTGTACTGCACGGGAAACAAACCCAAAATATTTGTAAGGTACACATCCCTGCGTATGCTCAGAATCACCAACATATCAGCTGAGTGGACTGGGCACTATATATATAATATATAATATATATAAGAAGTGTCGCACTGTGGACAGTTACAATAGAACAGCAGGGCAGCAGGGGACCAGTTGAATTGTTTTCTGAATGACTTTCCTGTGGGTGGATAGTCAATTTATTTCCAATTTAAAGTCCAGACCCTTGAATTGCACTGCAGTTTCCACCCCACCCCACCCCACCAGACTTCAGAGCTTTTCCCTTTCACAGGATCAAGCCGGTGTGTGCGGAAATGGAGGGTTTTTAATCAACCTTCCCCCTCAAACAGAGCTGGAACTGTGAAGCTCTTGTGACCACCCGTTTCCTCAAACAATGAACAGCAAAACTGTCAAAAGGTACAAGCTGGTGCCTTTCACGGGATTGTTCAATTACCTTTAAAAGAAAAGGCAATTCAGTCAGCTAAAATTACATCTCATTAAGTATGCTGCAATTCCAGCGAGAACTAATCATCTGTCGGATTGCTGACTCAAGCAAAATGGCTCGTTTCTCTAATCTGGTTTTCAATGAGGTTTTAGACCATGTGGCATATCTGAGCTTTACATGTCAAAATAATATGAATTTAAATTAATCTACAGTCAAACAAAGATTGAACTCACCACTCACATTGTCCTCTCATGACTACTGGTTAAATTTTATCCAAGTGCTTAAGATGTTATAAACAAAGAACAATAAGACTCTTATTATTGCATCTACTTTATGATTTTCTATTGTGTCATTTTGTCAAGTCTGTCTGGAAAAGAAGGGAACTTACTTTCTTGGAGAGTCTCAGAGTCTGGAGTTGCTGTTTACTGGACAGATGAAGTGAACATCCAGCTCTATTTTGGATGATCTTGCCGCTGGCGAGTTCCAACTCATACCAGGTCAGAGATTTAGTCCCAAAGTCAAAGAGCACACGATAGAAGAGCAGTGTTGCTCCTGTGGCTGCATCCTTTTTAAACAAGCATTTGCATTTTTACTGGAGTTAACCCTTTCTTTATTAGTTTGGCTTTTTTTTTTGTTCTGGTATCTTTAGCTTTGACTTATTCTGACAAGAGTATGACTCTTTTATGCTTAAGTTTTTATATCCTGGCCTTGGATTCATCTGCGCATTCTATAGTATCCTTATGTAATTGAAAAAAATCATATTTAGCATACCTATGTCATAAAATAAATATGGGTGTAAAATAATCATGTAATAAATAAAAATAAAATGAAGCAAAAACACATAAAATAGTGTTAGGTTTATGGGTTTAGGGTTATGGTAAACATGGTTGGAAACTTGGATCAGCACGTTACCACAAAATATAACATACTTTTGTAACAAAGCCACACGTGCTAGAGAGCTACCTATATATGTACACTCCGGTACTGAGAACTCCACACACAGTAAAGGCCTTTACACACTCACTCTAAATATTTTATACAAATTCAGATGGTAATATTTATTTAAGTGTATAAATTTTGAAATAAATTAGAGTTGAACTACTTAGGCTTCTCTTGTCATGGAGATTCAGTCATCCTCATACAGGGCTTTGCCTAATCATTACCATCCTTCCACAACCTGATCGTCCTTCGGCTGAAATCATGGCAAGGTATTGTTGATTTCAACCTGGAAACATAGATGCAGATGATGGTTGACATCTCCAGTTTGACCAGTAGATGTCATTTTTACAGCTTGAAAGAGCTTGAACTTTTTTTTATACTTTATAATGTTTGATTCTACTTTCAGAAACTACAAAACTGTTACAAACCTGTTTGTAACATAACAGGATTTTTAATCTCAGCTCATTTATCATCTCATTGTTGATAGACAGTTAGTCCGCTTCTCTACAGGCGTCTGATTAAATTTTTTAAATCATAAACACGGGCCTCGTTTTCAGCACCGTAACAGGTTTTCAACCCAGTGGAATTTACAGTTTCCAACAACACAATGTTTGTTATGGAACGTTCTGGTGTTCTGAGCTAAATCCAATTTAATACCCTTTTCCTATAATTGGTTTTTATAAAGACAGCAGATGGAGACGGGTTGATGGGGCCATCTTTACCTGTCAAAAAAATCATGTTGATTTATTTCGACAGCCAAATCCCTGTTCACATCCAGCTGTCCCACAAAGAGATCAATCCATCATTAATCTGTTATCACTATGATCCCCTTTGGTCATTTAAGAAGCCAGGAATGTCGTGGTAACTTCCTCACCTTCAAATTAAACTCTGTCATGAAATATCACAGAGCAGGCAACTGTTTACATCTAATCAATATTCAGTGTAATCAATTCAAACAATTTGTATGCCATGGGAGAAAACATGGCCCGGTTGAGAGAATATTTTCCCGCCGGAGACTTAAATGGGCAAAGCTTTCAAACTGAATCGCCAAAGAAGTCAATCAAAGCAAAAATTTGGTAGAAAATAGACGGCATCAGAAGCCCAAAATACCTGAAGCAGTGGCCAGGCAGCAAGCTGTCTTGGAAGGTCCAGAGAGGTAAAACCTCAGAATGATTTATCAGTTCAAGGATAAGAAAGAGCAAAAACTGAGTGACAACAAAAACCCAAAGCACAAACATCAGTCAGGAGTACAACACAGAGATGTTTTCATAGGTGGAAGATATCCCAGCGGAACCTGCAAGGATGAGCCAAGTCAGAAGCATGAATGACGAAGGGCAACTGCTCTTTTTAAGGTACCAGTTGGTTTTATTATTACAATGCGCACTCCATAAGCCCAAAGAAAAAAGAAAGGGAAAAAAAAAGCCTTGGCATTCTGTAAAAATCAAAAACATCACGGCGAAACGAGTCACTTGCCTGAGCCTGCAGTGACCAGCTGCCAAGCAATCGCGCCGGACATTATTATTGCAAAGGGTCACTCAGCTGAAAGTCATCATTAAACATAAAAGATGTGAAAATTTAATGTGTGATTACATAAAATATGGGTCATTCCATCTCTGTGGGAGATACAGCTGAAATGCAAACACGCTAAAATATGTGACCCATGACAAAAAAACAAATGTATATAACTGAATCATAAATCTAGGCTAAACTTACAAATTACTGAAGACTAATCATTAATCGTGTTTCCTTTAATAATTAAACCATTTGAGGCAGTTTTAAAAATGATAAAAAAATTTTAAAGTGATTAAAAAAAGATTTTCATTTACTGTTTTTCTGTGTATTAATTACTGGAAACATAAAGTTTATCCTTGGACATGAATCCACAATCGTCTCATCTGTCCAGTTCTACCTGGGACAGTCTCAAACGACTGGAGAGAAGGACTGCCTCATTACAAAAAAAGAAGTATTATCCCCCATCCAGAATAAACTGCTGGCATGTTCATGCTATTAACGAGTTTGTAGAGTGCCATGTATGGCCTGAAGGGCAGAGCTGGTGTCCTATGGAATGCCATTTCACACAATATTTACCAATTAATGTCAATAGATGTACCTGTTCCTTGCAGACAAACACATACTTGCTATAGTTTTACACATGTAAAATGCATGTGATAACATGGTGCATGCATTTTGTTGTTGTTTTCCAACATTTTTATGGAAATTTACATGTAAAACCCATGGGACGACACATGTTATTTTACCATGTAAAGCATGATCATACAAAGCCACATGGGATCTGCTTGTATTTTCCATGAGCAAAGTATGCATGTTTCATGTTTCACAAGTCATACCGTGGTTTTTTGTACATGTGAAACACATGTTTGGAACATGATTTGCAAACTGAAAACCTGCAGTTTTGGAGCACTTTTTTAGTGATTATATGTTCATTTTCCATGTGCAAAGTATGCATGTTTCATGTTTCACAAGTCATACCGTGTTTTTTTGTACATGTGAAACACATGTTTGGAACATGATTTGCAAACTGAAAACCTGCAGTTTTGGAGCACTTTTTTAGTGATTATATGTTCATTTTCCATGTGCAAAAAAGGTGTCTCACAAAAGCTCTTGTGAAATTTCACATGGAAAATGTGGAACATACTCACTCGTGGTAATTACATGTGAAACATGGATTCCACGTGCATTCCCAAAGGTTTTTGATGGCATTAAAAAAGTTCTAAATCATATTTACCATGTGGAAAATTTGTATTTCAAACATCTCCCACATATTGATAATGATTCAAATGTAATTATATTTAGTTTTGTGCTTGCAAAACATTCAGAAATCAATTTAAAATTTAGAGGAAAAAAAACCAAAATTATTTTTGACCATTCTATAACACTAATTTCTAATGGCACATCTGTTTCCACATACACGAGGTAAGATCACATAACTGCGGATCAGATCAGCAACACTATGACATTAGCAAATAAATGTAGGGTAAAATAATTTTATGTTCAATCCCCTGCATATTTAGTTTTAATTCAGACCATCTTTGTTGTTATTTTAGGCATCCATAACATTTACCTAAAAGCATTCAAATGGCATTCCATAGTATGTCCACATTTGTTATAGTAATCCTAACCTTGTGTTACTAAAATGAAGTTAAAAAACTCAAATGCACAAAAGTATAAATGTTGGCATTCAATAAAATATCAATAATAAAACTTTGTCAACTGTCAACCCTCCCAAGCCACTTTACCTGTTTAGACACGGTGTTCCTGTGGGAGCTGAAACTGGCATTCAGCACATTGTAACTGAGATACTGAGTATCATACAAAAAACAGGAATAAAAATCTCCTGCAGGTTATTTAAGAGAGGCAATCCTTTTCTTCCTCATTTCTTCCACCACCAGAAAAATAGAATATATCAGGTCTTCCAGATAAACAGTGAATTTAAAATCAAATAAACAAAAACAAACAAAAAAAATACTAATCTCTAAATCTTATTTAGGCTACCTTGTTATTCTCAGCTTTACTAGACATTGTGAATAAGGATAGAAACAACTAGTGTTAAAAGGCAAACCGTATTGTATCTGAATAAACACAACCATTTGTTCACACACACACACACACACACACTCCGGCCTCCGATTCGCTTGTGTTGTCTGCAGGGGTGATTTGAGATCATTGTGACATCTTTTCTAGCATCAAGAATCTCACTCTCCATTTTAAAAAGACAAGCTGTTGTCTGCAGTGGTCTGATGACAGTTCTCAGCCTTATTGTATTGTTTCAAGGCGAGAGAGGAGAAGGTTGTTAGGAAAACACTCCAGTCCAGAGAAAAGAAGCAAAAGAAAATGTAGAATCCAGTATCCAAATCTGAGAAAAAACTAAATGCTGAGATGAGAGATCGTCGCTCCCAGTTGTTGTAGCTTCTGACCAACTGGTTGAACCAAAAGCCCAATGTGACAAGAATTTGTTTGTCTTAGGCCACTGTAGTAGCTGGGCTACCACTAAAACAGTAGTTCCTCCCAGCTGTTTCAACCAGCAATCCCATCTGTCCTCCATAAAAAAAACCCCACCCAACCCAGTCTTCCCCCTCCCAAACCGACGTCCCCCTCTAGCTGTTGTGTACTTTAGCACCTCTTGTCATCTCTCCCTGTAAATGTCCAGACAGACAAACACCAGAATGGAAACAGTCACAGTTCATCAGGCATCCTCTTCACCCCACCCTGAAAGGATGGGGTTAAACAAGTCCTAGGGTGGCACATAGGGGGGTGGAGATCTGTAGGGAGTCATGTTCTTAGGGCGGGACCCCTTACCCTCTATGGGAGTGGTGAAAGGAGGTGGCGGCTGGTAGGGAGGTGCATTTGGGTCTTCGTCTCGGAGAGCCGTGTACTCCCCCAGCAGCTCCTGGTTTAAGGGGGTGGTCTCTGGTGTGGCCATGTTGGGATATTCAGGGGGTGGAAGAGGAGGTTTCTCTTCCTGAAGAATTAAGGGCATACTGGAGGATGGAGGTGGCTTTGAATCATCAAGTTCATCTGCAAAGATGATTGGTACTCCCTTTTTGATGAAGGTGGCCTGGTCCTCTATGGTGAGCTTGCCCTTTCTTTTTTTCCTGTAGCAGATCATTGCAATGATTCCTGCGATCAATAAAATGGCTGCCACCACCACAGCAGGAATGACTGTGTGAAGGTAGACATCATCTGTACTCCGCCGACCTGATTCCTGACCTACAGTCATTGTTGTAGGAGCCACTATCTCAATCTCTCCTGGTGGGATAAAAGAAAATGCCCGGCAACTTCCTTTTCCTTTTACTTTAACATCCAGTGGTTTGAAGTCAGGCTCCATGAAGTGCATGAAAGTCTGCGAGGGTCTTCCATTAGCATCACCGAGGGTCCTGCTCATTACTGTGAGCTGTTCCTTTGGACATGGGTTCTGTGGTAGGCTGTTATTGGTCCATTCTACCACAATAGAGCCTTTGCTGATATTCCTTAAAGTCACTGTGCTGCTGTTGCGGTCCCCCAGTGCAGAAGCCAGCTTCTTAACTAAAAGGATCTTCTTGTGGATGTCATTGGTTACTGAACGTGGCTCTCCATCAAAGCGGGCTGTGAAAATTGCAGGGGTTTTGTCATTGGTGGGCCAGCGATTCACACATACTTCAAAAGCATCAATGGCAAAAAGGCCACCTTTGTCAGTTGCCTGCAAGAAATATTCATGTTTCCCCACATGTTGGAGGTCAGGGAGGCCATAGAGGAGCTGGCTGGTTGTGTTAAATTGGATCCATGAACCTTCTCCAACCACTTCATTGTGATTCTGTCTTAGAGTAAGTCGCAGCTTATCTGTTGTTCCATCCTCCTGATCAAAGAAAGTATCCAATGGGATCTTCATTTCGAAATAAGTGCCCACGAATGCATTGACGTTGTCAACAGCATTACTCAATATCGGGTTCTTATTGTTTGGATCAAAAACGACACCAGGTGATGGAGTGGTGCGCCTAGATGGCTTGGTAGTTGAGGTCCTAGTGGGATCTCTGGTTGATGGAGTGGTTTTGGGCCTCTTGGGTCTCCTGGGGGGTTTTTTGGTGGGTGTGGGTGGTGTAGCAGTGGCTTCCACATAAATGGGCCTGGTTGTGGTTGGCTGGATGGAAATTGTGCTGGTGGTTTCCATCACTCTTGTTGGCGGAGAAGGCCCCACTGTTGGAGTGTGGGCAATAGGGTCACGGATTCTGATTGTAGGCTTTCCAGGGAGGGGAACCGGGCCTCTTACAGGAGGAGCAGAACTATCAGTTGGTGCTGCAATAGATGGAGAAGAGAGGGTGGGGATAATCCTTACTGGTGGCTCTACTACAATTGTTGGAGGGAGCACAGCCAAAGAAGGCGTTGGAGTGTTGTTTAACTGACGTCTCACACGCTTAGGGACATGGGGCTTTTTGTTGGCAATGTGCCACCCCACCACAGGATATCCTAGCTTGGCTGACATTGTGCCTTCTTTAGCAGGACCTTGGACGCTGTTTATATTTGGAACTGTGCTCTGGTCCAGTGAGCAGCCAAGCTTCCATGACAACAGAGCACCATTTTCCACCACCTATGAAGAAAAGCATAATTGATAACATAATTCGTCTTATTTTTGGACACTTTTGAATTGTTTTCAATTTTCATCTACACTCCCACAAACAGTAAGTTTATATTTATTTTTTTACTCATTCACCCACTTACCTTTTTTGCATTCCCCGGCCCAGCCATGAATGCTGACATGTCAAACAGCCTGTTGTTGACCACGGGCAGCATCTTCATGTGCTGGAGCCCCACCCCGGAGAAGTCCCTCATGTTATCCAGGAGCTCCACTCGCTGCTGCGAGCTCATCTTTGTCAGGTCGGCATCCAGGATCACAGTCAGCACCGTGACCGGCTCTTCACCACCACACATGAAAGGTGGGATGTAGTCTGTGGTAAAAACTTGGTTGGACAGTAGTTGGGCAGGATCTGCATCCACATGGTCTTCAGGGTGCACATCAATGGAAAATACCTCTGTTGAAGAGGAGGCATTTGTGCGGTTGGAGATGGATACAGAGATGTAATGGACTCCTTTATCTTCATCCAAAGGCAGACCCTGCAGAATTCTGCTGCTGGAATCCCAGTACAGCCAGACTGGAAGGATATCCTTCCCCATTTCTGTAATCTGAAAGACAAACGGCAAGCATGGGATTATCAAAAGCTCCTGCAAATAAAGACATTCAGAAGCAGAACATTTTGAAAATAACTAAGTATGAATGTTAATGAAATGTTTAACAGTGGTGAAGTCTTCATAGTTTAATGTTGTACAATCTGAATTGCACAAAAGAGGGAGGCTGTGTGACATTTAAATTATTTAACACAATGATTAGCCAATCTTGTAAACTCTAATTTTATTCCCAGTAGAGAATACATAAATGATTAGTTAAAACTGAGACATTTGAACAACAATGGAAACAATGACAAACATCTCTCAAAAGTTGGAATGGGTTCAACAAAAGTCTGAAAAATTAGTTGTTACTAAGTCAATATTAATCTGAAAAACATTCAATAACTTGTTAGGTTAAATGACAGTCGGTCAGCAACATGGTTGGGTATGAAGAAAGCTTTTCAGAAAAGCAGCGCCTCTCAGATGTAAAGACAAGCAGAGGTTCAGCAATCAGGGTCTAAAAATTCTGGAACAATTTTAGAAATGGGAACGCCTTTAAGATCCTACCATCTACAATGTACAATCTATTAAAGAATTCAAAAGCAAGTTTTCTTTGATTATATGGATCAAAATGTGATATTTTTGGAAAACATGGACACCGTGTCCTGCAAACATAAGAGCAGTGCCTGTGCATCCTGCCTGTGATCATGGGACAGCTCAAAAGCATTCATCTCTGATGGTATGGGGTTGCATGAATGCTTATGGCGTGCAAAGCATTCACATCAGCCAAGGCACTATCAATGTTAAATAGTACACGGTGCAACATCTGCTCCCATTTTGGATGATGTAGCTTTCAGGGAAAACTGCAGATTTCAGAAAGACAATGCTAAACCACATGCTGCATCCATCACAACAGCATGACTTCACAGGAGACAAGTCTGAACGGGCCTGCCTGCAGTCCAGACCTTTTCCCAGTAGAAAACATCTGAAGCATCATGAAACCATGAATCCAGCAAGGAAGGTCCAGGACTGTTGAGCAGCTACAATGAAATGGTAAATGTCTCATTCTACATCTAAAAAGTTGTTTATGGTCTATTGGGAATAAAATATGGGTTTCAAACTCATCAGACTTTACACAATATCCTAACATTTTTGGAATTCGGGTTGAACAACAATTTAACAGATTCAAGAAGAACATGTGCACTAGATTCCGCAAACAAGGAATGTCTCAGTTTGCACCATTGCACCATTTTGAACAATGACTTAACCTAATTGAAATTAATACAAGTTGGCCAATTATTTGGGGGGGGATGTCCCCTTGATTAAGAGAAATGGATGTCAAATGAGTGACAAAGGATCCTGTAACCCCCTCACCCCACAGTCTTCCCACTCACAAACACACAACTTAATTCAGTGGCTAATAAATCCTGGTTGATAAATTATGTAGAGGCAGTGCTCCCTAGATGCATCATTAATGCTATAACCAGCACAAAGACACCACCAGGGAAAACACACACACACACATCCAGACACAAAGAAAAGGCCAAAAATAGACATACACAGGTCCAGACATGCAAATCTGAGTCTGCATTTCCTATCAAAATATATAATATAGCTAGATACACAAACACCATCACACACTGCCCCAGTAACAGCAGGTCTTTCAGCACCTGAAGGGACAGCGTTCACACCTTATTTCAGATAATGGGGATCTCCTGTTCCTGTCCCCCCCAGAAAAATGGAAACGGCAGAAAAAATATTCCAATAAACCCCAACTTCCTTCTTTCTCCTCTGTATTGGCACCATCACGGCTTTTCCCAGTAACTACATGTTCACATCCCTTTCTGTTCTTCACACCAGCTTTTCCTCTGTGTTCACCCTCCTCTCTGGGATATTAAAGCTCATTTCTGAACCAAGTTCAACATGAAAGTGGTTTCTGCAGCACAAATATTTGCAGTTCTGAAGACGAAGACAATTAAAGGCGCTACATGATCATTATTTCTAGAAACTTTTCAGTCATTGTGTTGTGGAACGGGAACAGGTGTGTTCGGTTATTCAGGTGTAGCTTCGCAGTCCTGATTTCTGATGAAAACATGTCATTTAAACTTAAACTACAAACAAAGTCTGAGAATACAAAAACCATCCATTAATAAAAGTAAAACATTTAAAAAAGCAGCATATAATATTATTAATATTAGTAATAATAGTAATATTAGTATTGATAAATAATATAGGTAATATTAATACTAAAATCCTACTATTGTGTAATTTTGCTGAGGGAAGAGTTTTTCCCCCATTTTTCTTCATAAACTCCAAGGTTACTTGGCTGAGTTATGGCAGAGGTACGTCTGCTTTCAGTGAAACCAGTTTGCTGACTTTGCCACAAACTTTTAAATGGTAAACATTAAAGCAGCATCACTAAAACCGGTGGGACTGCAGGAAGTCAAAGGCAGACATAAAAAACAGAAAAATGTTTGACAGGAGGGGTATTCATTTATTTTTAAAAACGATCTTGTTGAAAAATAAAGGCACATTCATCATTCACAACAATAGAATGTAGAAAATGTGCAGGACTGACTCAACTCGCTGCAAAGTTATGGAAAACTGCCGTCCTCAGTAACTTGATCTTCTACCCATTACTGACCAGCTGATGAGAATTAAAACAGAAAATTACATCCACTTTGTGCAACTTTGACAAAAGGTGCAGCATTACTTGTCCTGCCTTAACTGACCCGATTCTTGATTTCATTGATTCAACAAAGTGTTGTAAACTGCACATCCATTGAGAGGATCTTCTGTTCCACCACAGTTGCATGTACGGTCATGTTCATGGAAGCTGTTGGAAATTATATGAGCTATGTGACACAGCGTTATCCTGCTGGAAGTGCCCATTAGAAGATACAACATTATGGTGACAAAGAGATGGACATGATCAGCAACAATACTCAGGATGTGGTAAGCAACATTTATCCAATCTTCTACTGCCCTGGTTTGAAACCAGTTGTTTGACTTTTTCATAGAATTTCCAATAAACTGAAGATGTCTCTGTGTGTGAAAATCCCAGTAGATCAGCAGTTTCAGAGCAACATTTGAGTTTTGACCATATTTACATGCCTAAATATATTGAGAAGCTGCCATGTGATTGGCTGATTAGATATTTGTGGTAGAAAGAAGGTAAACAGCTGCGAGTGTAGACTTCTTTGGACTTTTGTTTTTATTCAAACAGTGTGCATCCTCGAACAGTGCATGTAACAATACCCGTTGGCCAAACAGAGACCCTCTCTTCCCTCTCACTGAAAGAAAATGAAAAATACTTTAACTTAAAATATCAAGTGTTTCTTAGCCCATCTATTCCCCACACAAGGCTTCCGTGCAAAAGAGCCTGATGTTTGGCCCTAAAGGTTATCGTGTGCTCTCAAACTCTTCAAGGTTCACTTTCCATCCTGAACAGATAGAAATTACTGGATCACCACAGGCAAAGTTACAGCGCTCTGAAACAGCCCAGGAAAACGTCTGCGTTCTGGAGGATTTATTTAAGGAGGCGCACAGGGGCGAATGGATGGGATTGAACTACTTTCTGGGAAACTATCAAAAGGTGGTGGCAAGGGCAACTCGGGGCAAAGACATTGTGCAAAGAAAAAGAAAAGCAACAATTAAAGTTAATTTATTCACTGTGTGATAACCTCTCAGAGCACCAGTTAAAAGGGTGAACTCTGGAACTTTACAACAGGGAAATCAGGTCCAGTTCACCTCCAAAAACACTCAAACTCAGGCTCTACTTTAAGATTGAAGACACTCACTTCACTACAGTAGACGTTAATGCTGAAGGCATTAAAGTGCAGTAAGAGACGGGAGCATTATAGATGGTTTAAAAAGTAAAATGCTGACGTGTCATCACAACTGAGCCTCATCTGTTTGGGCCGAACTTAAGACTATTAATTAAAAAGAAATGAATGATAAGCTCATCAAAGTTTGGGCTTCTTTCATCATCTTTTTTCTCTCAGACATGTCAGCCACAAAGCCAGCATGACTATCAGCACTATAAGCCACAGTGACAGGCAACAAACTGCACTGAAACCTATTTGAAGTCGAGATGAGCGACAGGCATGAAACACTTGGAGACATTATCGCATATCACTGGCATCACCCTCATTTTACTCTGCATCACTGCTCTCACCCCTGTTGCCTCCTCAGCTGTTTAATTTAGAGTTACAGTCCTCAGCGGAGGCGTTGCGAGACGTAACAGTGTTACAGCTTGTACGGATGCAGGAGACGGACGGCGACGCTGCCACAGAACTGATGGCTGATGCTATCTACGGGGAGCTCGCAGTGGAGGATGCATTCGCAAAGCGGGACCGGCTGCTCGTTCTGAAAGGATTGATCATTGTTAAATCCAATCTGAAAGTTTTATATGAAGATGTCAGACATTTCAATTTGAGTGGATACTTTAACCAGCCTTTAGTGAGCCATTTGTACTTTACTTCTGCTCCAGTACATTTCAGAGGAGACATGTTTCACTTTTACAGCAGTTATTCCACAGATTTGAACTTAAGCACAAAACTTCCCTGAATTTAGTCTACTTTCTCTAGTTTTAAGCAAAGCAATGATTTGTGACATTATTCAGAATTATCTGATGACAATGCAAGGATCAGTATCTCGCTTACCATGTTTTTAGTCCTCTGATCAGACTAACTAAATGTCCCCTACAGTATAGCCAAGAAGGAAAAGGAAGGACTAAAATTCAGCTGTCGAGACCCAGAATGAATATTCTGTCCTCCATTTACATCCAGCTGATGCTAGATTGAAGGAGAATGGAGATGATAGGAGGGAATTGTGGATTTCCTGAGATGAAATAAGAGACAGCCGGATTTTTAAGCATGGGGTTATGATGCAAAAAGGAAGAGGTCAGTGCTCATGGACTGTCTGGGTGGTAACAAGTTTTTAATCCGATGATGTGCTTCTCATCATTTGTAATTTCCACCACATTAATCTGCTGCACTTTGCAGAACAAAATCCAGCTTTCTTTAGGACATAGAGAAGAAATGGTCATTTAGCCTCCAAAATGCCCCATCATTTCCCTGGCTGATTGCACTTTAGTGGTCAAGCAGTGAAAGAGACAATTCATCTCTGGAAAATGGAAAGATGGAACCAAGTAGAATAGCTCAGGGGTGGTCGGAGGGTTCGGCCAAAGAAATACTCCTGGAAGCAGCAAAGCCTTGATGCACCAGATCTTCCTACTTCCCCAACCAAATTCAGCTTTTCACATCAAAATTACTATTTATTTGGTTGTTTATTTACAAATGATTGCTTTTCACAAACTGTAGACTCCAGAGGTTTACAGGAGAATCACAAAGTAATCAAATAATCAACAATCTTGTGATCCAGCAGAGGACACGCCAATGTCCATTTGAGCTCATATGTGCAGGTTTTATCCTAAAATAAGACCCAAATGTTGAAAATGAGGATAAATTAGGTAAGCAAAGTCATCATGATAGGACTAATCTGATATTAACACATCTTTAAAGCAGTGTTTGTATTTTTTGTACTAAAAAACAAGAAAAATCGAGCGTTTGTTCAAACAAACAAGGTGTCTGCTCTGAAAGCTACAGAGACTTGCTACAGATGCCACCAAGAGCCACATGGGAGAACTCAGAGCTGCTGAATTTTAAAAGAGTAAACAAAACTACAAACACAGAGACAACAGAAGAAGTTAATATTTGGTTAATTCTGAGCTCACAGCAGAACAAACAACCGCTGTGGTATGTGATGTTATAGAGGGCCCCTAAGGTAAGAACGCTGTGTCTTTGACATTTTTGGTCATTTTTACCCACCCTGCAACCTTACATCCAGTCAGATCTGTCCCTATACTGCTCTACATACTGCAGTATGCAAACACACAAGTTCATTTTTGACAAAGTATACAAACAGAAGCTATGACACACAAAAAAACAAATACATTCTCAGCCTTAAAGCAACGCAGGTAACACAAGTATCACGCACAGCATCATGTTACAACTACTGCTTACAACTACGGTTACAACTACTACACTACAAAAAATAGCAATTTGATATGAACATGGGCTGCATGGTGGGGCAGTGGGTTAGCACTGTGGCCTCACAGCAAGAAGGTTGCTGGTTTGAGCCTCGGCTGGGGTTCTGTGTGGAGTTTGCATGTTCTCTCCGTGTTAGCGTGGGTTCTCTCTGGGTACTCCGGCTTCCTCCCACAGTCCAAAGACATGCACCTTGGGGATAGGCTGATTAAAGACCCAAAATTACCCATAAGAGTGAGTGTGTGTGTGTTGTCCCTGTGATGGACTGGCGACCTGACCAGGGTGTACCCCGCCTCTCGCCCAATGTCAGCTGGGATTGGCTCCCATTCAGAGACAAGCGGTAGAAAATGGATGAATGGATGGATAGCAACACACTGCACCATGGCTGATTTAGCAAGGAAACTAAAAAAGTAGATTATTGGACGATGAAAGGAAAGAGAGAACGTGACGGAGAAACAGAAAGGACTGGCTTGGTGGAGAGCGCTCAGAGAAAAGACAGGACGAAGACGGGGTGATGCTGAATAAGCCATCGTGCCTCAGCGAGGAAGCCTGACTAAGTTAGGTGGTGTTCCTGTAAGCAACAAAACTACAGACTCACAGACCACCTGGTCACTTAATCAAGGCTTTGATGACCTGAGCACAACTTTAAACATGTCTAAATGTGATTTCCAGAGAAAAACATGACAATGAGAGTTCACTTTTGCACATCAGTGATCGTTTGCAATTTTATGTCTGAACAAAATATGGCCATTCCTTTCAAAGCTTTATGGGATTTATTTGATCTTCACTGTATGATTTTATTTTCTAACAGTATTTTTAGCCGTCCGTACCACTATCTGTTTATGATCTGAATGTAGTCTTGCAGAAATTTAAGTCACCCTTTGTAACTTTATTGATGTTTTATTATCATTAGACTTTTAGCCATTTATCAACTTGAGCGAGATAATAAGTTAATTCTGTTATTGTAGCTCCTGTTGTGTTATGGCTTCTTTTGTTCCCTGCTCTTTATGTACTAATAGTGTAGAAAGATGACATTTTTTGGAATAAATCAATAAACACTACATCTTTCAATCTGTTTAAAGAGATGAAAGTTGGAAGAAAAACAATGAAATAGGAATAAAAAGAGGAGGACAAGTCAGTGAAGATGAAGTAAAGAGCAAATGAGACTGATCTTCTGCACAGAAGATGAAGAGACAATGGAGGAAAGGGAAGAGGAGAAGATGAAGAAAGGGAGCCATTGTGTGCCGGGACAGCTCGGCAGATAGACTTTATATTTTGGAGAAGGCGAGGATGGAAGTGGAGGTGCAACAGGAGTAGAGATGAAAGAAAGATGGACAAGGAGGGAGGGGAAAAAAGGGGAGGGAGGGAAAATGAGAGGTAATGTTAAGAGTGGAGGTAAGAAAGTGGACAGACAAAAGCTGCAGGAGAGAAAGACGGGGTTGGCTGTTTCCAGAGGAAAATTTGAGGTAAAGAGGAAGGGTGGTTGGGTGGAAAGGTGCATGAATTACACAGAAGGAAGGTTGGTGCCTTTCAGTGACCAGAATGTGAATATTTACGAGAGGAAATCCTTCTAGCAGCTTACTGTAAAAAATCCATCTATGGCCTCAGTCCACAGCAGCACACATGCCGTTTTCACACTGCAATCCAGAAATTCAGAATATCTGAGCAGCCAGGGCTCTAAGCATGATAACGCGGACAGGTTGGGATGTTTTGGAAACTAGAAAATGTGTTTAATGCTAGCCAGCTGACCAATAGCATTCTAATACCCTTTAAATCTCTAAGAAAGGTCATTTATACAGGTTCTCATTGCAATTCAGCTTGCAGAACTCCAGGATGAAATCAGGTCAGGGGACCTTTCTGCATGTACAGGACTCACCTAAGGCATTCATGTCCAGTATGTCATAAAAACACAGCAAATAGCCCATCCTGCTTCTGGTGAAGTAATACTGCTGCATCGTATCTAGTACTTCAAATCCTACCTACTCCCAGTGAAAATGACAGGTCATCGCTCTTTGACCCCAATGATGCCTCCTCTTTACAATGAGATTCCTTACCCACATCAACAGTTACCTCTCCTCCTTTCGACTCTCCAACATTGTTACTTTTGTGGGAGTAACCAAGCTTTCTTGGTATCCACCTACCTTTTGTTTTTGTCTATTTATAAAAATAAGCACTAGATTGCATTTACACAAATATACTCTGTAACTGACAGCTGTCAAATTCATGTGCATTGCTCCCGGTTTCCCAAGCACATGGGAGTGCGGCACAGAAACAGCTGGCAGATGTGTTACCAGTGAAGCAACAAAGATTAAAATTGAATGTTTAAATGACACCTCTGCAGAGAAGCTGTGGAAAGGAGGCCAAAATGTTAGCCGTTCCTTCACCAACCTTTCCTTCCCTCCTTCAGAGACCAGTTTATTTTACCATCCACAGACTAATATAAATGAAACCATAAAAGAAATCCTCTTTTAGACAGATAAGTATGCTGTGATCCACAGTGTCAAAGGTAATACACTAACAATTACATTCTGAACCAACACTATTTTGATTGAAGTCCAAATAAAAATAAGCTCCACTGTAAACAGTTATGAGATTTTGTCCTGATATATAACACAGCCAGCTGGAAAAATAGATTCCCAGAGAAAGAATCTATTCGAGGAAAAATAGACCAGTTTCTATTAATGGCTCTATTGTAGGATGGTGAAATGTCAGAGATGCTTGATTGCGTAAGGAAAACATTACAAGGTGCTGCATAGAACTCTGCTGCTACAACGCATGTGGAAAAGACTCCAAGCAAATGTGTTCATGTGTGCGTCACTTCACACACACACACACACACACACACACACACAATTAAAGCCTCTATTACACAGTAATTAAAGTATGATGGAGAGCACTATAAACCATGAACTGAAGCACACTACCACACACAAACGCACACCCTGTGGTAAACCAGGTCGCCAAGGCCTGCAGCATGCTCATAAAGCTCCAACATTCTCAGTTTACAGCAAGCAGCGATCAGGAGCCAACAGAAGCTGGTCATCGTTTGATTCCAGCTGTGCTGCTGAGAGATTCAGAGATGAAGAGTGTGTGTGTGTGTGTGTGCGTGTTTAAAGATGTTGAGTCAGCTGCTTGAGATCAGAGCAAGAAAGAGTGTAAAGGTGTGAAAATGAAAAACGGGGAGTGTGAGCATGTGTGAGAGGACAGTGACTGGAGGAAAGTTTGTGTGTGTGTGTTGTTGTAGTGGCAAGGACAACTGGAAGACAAGCGAGGAGACGCACACGCAGCGTGTCGCTTTTGCAGAAGTCATTCAAGGACCAGCCTTGACTTCACAAACAACACTGCTTCATGTCCTGCTGTGCTATGCTGGACATCGGCAAAACTACAGCTGAGCAGAGTAAACAACGACCAGACAGATGTGTGCGGAAAAGTTGAGCTGGAAGGATAAAGAATAAAGTGAAAAACAGCAGCTCATACACACAGATTATATATATATATATATATATATATATATATATATGAAGACATTCTGTGTGCATGCAGCTAGTTTTCTGCAGATACACAGCTTTAGTTCTGACTAATGCTGAAGTCCCATCTGGTTTATAGGTTCTCCTGGTTGTAAATAAACATAAAATCTGCACATCAGTAGGAAAAGTTCTTCACTCTGGCATGTCCACGTTTCTTAGAAACACCTTCAGTATTCTGCCAGGTCTACATCAATGCTCTTGTCAGAGGAAAACCCCAAAGCAGACAGGTAACAACAAACATCTAATCTCACTAAGCATTAATCACCAATTCCTCCTTTAGTTCTGGGCTCTTTCGATGTTAAAATATGGAAAGTGTGCCTTGATGTTAGTTAATCCATTTGGACATATTTAAATCACAAGTACAAAAATAAGTATTCTGGAAAGTTGCCCTGCATAGTTTCATCTTTGCTGGTAAATTCTATGTTTTTACCTTTTTAAACTGGTGGAGCATAGAGTCCCAATACAACATACTTTGGTGCTCCCAGCCCTTGTGTTCATGAAAATTTGATCAGATCTTTGCTTTTCAATGCACCATACCCCAAAAGGTATAGCAGCTGGATCCTCAAACGGATATAAAACTGAAAATCTGTGCAAATCCACTTAAAAACTAAGACTGTATAGAATAGTCTTTCTTAGCGTTTAGCTTACGGCTAACGTCAATATAAAATACTAATGGCAGGATAGCAGTTAGCATGTGCAAACAAACTAAAGGGATTAACACAAGAACTGTTAACCTAAACAATATTGTCTGTGTTTAGTTACAAATGGAGTAGAATACTTGCAAGAAAATGTTTCCTGGCCATAAAAGACAACATAAAAAACATCTTAACTTATTCCATAGTCTGACTAAACTGACTACGGAAAGCCTGAAGGGACAAAACAGACCAAACACACACACTGCAAGAACTCTCGCCACTAAAAAGCTGCTTTTTCAATATTTTCCACCAATGGAACAAAATAATATAGTTGAAAATAACATCACTGTTTTACATGTTAATGGTGTTTGTCAAAATCAGGACTTTAAGATTATTTTCTGACACAAAGAAATAACATACAGAACTCATCATTATCTAACTGCTTGTATTTATTGATGAAGTCTAAATGTCCTGTAATTAAGAAAGTTGAGGATGCAACACATACTGATCCATCATGATGCATTGCTGAATCAAATCAGTGATCGTAGTTGAATGGAGTCATGAGACTAGTTCAGATGCACAGCTTTATTATGCAACAGAATAAAATAACTGCAGTGAAAAAATTTATTAAATTTTAAATAAATTAAGATAATTATTAATATAACAATCAATGTGATTTTTTTTCTATTGATAGCCCTACGTACCATGTCAAAAATGTTAGTTTGACCTTAAGTGGTCTCCATTTCTTTTCTTTTTTTTTTACATGCTACTTTGCACATTTTGTTTGAACATTTATTTAATGTCAATTTTTTACCAGTGACCAGTTTATGAAGCTTTTTTTTTATAGCTGTGTTGGCCTCTTAATAGATTTAAATTCAGTTTTTTCCTCCTGGTCCTTACTTTGAATGGGTCAAAATAAGTCCATAATTACCAACTGATACTGAAGCAGTTATATATTTTTCAGCCATATTGCCCAGCCCGATCATATTCTCAAGGAACCACTACCCCCACTGCCGATGCTACACTGGTGCAGTTAGCCAGCAACTCTGTTAACTTTAGATGACTTTATAAAAAGGTTCAGCACATACCCACTTCATGAGGGACCCCGACACCCCTGCATATGACCATTCTGACATACAGAAAGTATTTAAACTATGCATTAGGTTTGATTTGCCTCAGTGTGAGCGATTAGATGCTGTGTTGCGGGAAACAGACAGAGCTAAAGGATCCATAGTCAACGATACCCTAAAGAGAGAGCTGTGGGCCAAAGCACAACCCTGTTAAATCCACTCTGACACATTAACAATGGAAGGAAAAATGGACAATTAAACACATGTCATCCAAAGTTAAGCTCTTATCATTTCCGCTGACATGTGGATAAAAGGAACTCCACCACAATTCGATTTGCTCCATAAAAATGTGCATTTGATGGACTTGGTTTCCCTCTGGCCATCTTCATCATCATGTTGTCTCACAGGCTCGTGCACGTCCTTGTTTGGGCCCTTGCTTTTTGTCGTGTGAATAAAACATCAGCTTTCTTTACACAGCTAACGAGGAACAGCACTGACACAAACCATTAAATCTTAAATGCAGTGCTCGGGGGTAATAAGAGACATGATACTGAAAGGCTTTTCTTGAAGTGGTGAAGAAGCCGGGCGCGGCAGCCTGAAGATGAGACAGTGGAAGTGGCTTCTTTCAGAGAGGAGACACAACAACCTCATTTTAGATTGAGATTTCAAACTTCTGAGCCACATCACTTTGGTTAAAAATTACTGGAAATGACTGCATTGCATCCAATATAAGATGAGGTCAGCTTTTATGACCCTTGGCCATGCACATCCACTAGTAATCAACCAATTTGCCTTTGTGGTGCAGCTTCATCGGGCCGATCTAAAACGGGGACCCACTTCTAAATATAACACACTGCTCTAACTTTCAAACACCAAACATGGCTTGGATCTCTGAGTGCAGACAGCCAATGAGAGCAGCCCACCGCTCTGTGGCACCACCTCCCCTTTGGGTGACAACCAAGCATGCTGGAGGCTCATCCAAAAGGTTGCTAGGCTACTAGAGGACACAAATTAACCGGAGATGTAACTCCTGAGCAATAATACCCCAAAAACTGGACCAGCAAGCCACTGGAGAAGCTCAGCTTGCCTCTCTTCTGAGAGTTATCTAAACTGGCAGTCAAATGGAAAGGACTCCCTGAAATACAACACTAATCGATACTGGCAACTGAACAGCTTTCTATTATGAGCAGAAGTGAATATTTTCCAAGTCAAATACACACACTTAGTTCATACCAAGAACCATCAAATTATGAATGAATGTGGGAGCATATAATTTGGAACATATGAATCAAAAAGTCTCTCCTGCTGTACGTTTAATTACATAGCAACATGGCCACCACCGTGTTGGTGCCAGTAACCTCATCGCAGCATGCTAGCGTACTGCTCGGGTGACTCATATGTTCTGGTGTGTGTGTGTTTTTATCTTTGGGCAGCCTCCCCCCTCCCTCCCTCCTCCACCCTTAATACAAATTTTCCACTGTAATCCTGCCAGCGAACAGCTCCTGACCTACAGTGGCTGACGGGGAGAGTAAAAACATTATTTTAAAATGCAGAGCAGCAGAGAGGTAGACAGAAGAGCCACAGCACTGAAAGTTGTGATGAAGAGTTTAGTGACAAGGTTATGAAAGTTGAAACATGTAAAAGAAAATTAAAAGAGATACAGGACAGAAATCCTTTAAAACCACACCTACCAAGCATAAAGAAAATGAGCAAGAAACTTCACAAACTTAGGAAAAAAAGGGGGTGCTGGCATCCACTGATTGGTCTGATGTAATCCAGGGTGTTATGTCTTGTCTCGTGATTTGTTCTATGAGTCTATTTCCCATGAATAACCATAATCCAAGCCCCAGGTAAAAAGTTGCCACAAGGTCTTCATGTCCATCTTCTGTGGTGTTCTGCAGACCCCCCACAAAGCATCTAGAAAGTTGCATTGTGGGAAAGTTGCTATTCACACAGAGGATCGTGACTTGTAATGAAAAAGCAGTAGAGTAGAGTAGGCACTAATGGAAAGGCGCTTTAAGTGTTCCTAAGGAGCAACGCTGTCATTTTTGGGTAATCGGCGACCCATCTCTTTTGTACAGAGGGCATCACATTATTGTATTTGTTGCATCACTGGTGATATACTTGCCAAAAATAGAGATGCATCTGTCTTCAACATAAACCAGGATGAGTATGTAGGTTTTTCCCCACAGAGTTTCTGACCAAACTCTTCACATCACCCTTGTCTAGAGTGTTTCTCGACACAGTTGACAAAGACATTGAGAAACTGGAAATGTGCAAATGGGTGGACTGATTAGAAAGAGTCAGCAGTGAAGATCTCTTTTTAATCTGCATGTAAACTCACAATCAAAATATGGATACACAAAGTGATAAGCAAAGTGATCTCTCAGGCTTAAAAGCAAAGAGTTTTAATCTGGCGTCAGTTATTTCCCAGAATAAAAGGGTAAAAGAAAGAAAATAACTGCATAAGCCTGCCTGCCAGCAAAGCCATCAGCCAATCAGCTAATTACACTGCTAATTGTAGTAATGAGGCTGTGGAGAGCACTCATTTGTTGGACAGAAACCCTGATCTTCTCAGTGCCCTCATTAATAAAAAGCAGACTATACAACTGTTGCCTGCAGCACCTAAACACAATGAACCAAAAACAGGTCTCTCTCCAGATCTACAGCAAAAAGTTCAGCTTCAGTGAGCAAAAGACAAATTTCTAAACATTTAGAAATCTGTTCAGACCCAGTCAGAACCTGCCACAATCTGCACATGATCTGAGGGTAGAAAGTCAGAAAGGTTTTCTCAAACAGAATTTAAAATGATTTCCCCAGACCCTTTCAGTTCAGACGCATCATGTCACCATTCACACACTTGCTCTGCATCTGTGCTGTGTTCACAAACGGCAGCAGCGCTTTGATACATCACAGCCTGAATTCCTCAACACTGCTGGTGAGGACGCTGCTTGACGATCAGCCACATTTAGTGGTTAATCTGGAGGAAGGCATCCAATTTAACAGTAAATATACCTATCATACCGAATAAAAATGTGGTCCCTTAAAATGTGTGAAAGCAGCTTTAAAATGGACAGCAAACACCTTCAGATTCCATAAACCCCCATTTATACCCTCGCCCCCTTCCCCCAATAGGTTGATGTTCTGACCACCCGGCTGGGAATCCTAAGCTCTACGCGAAATGAATGGATAAATGGTGGCACATTCACTGATGGGGGGGGCGCCACAGTTCTCAGGAAAAGGTGAATGAGCAGGCAGGCTGTCACGCTCAGCTCAGACTCTGGCAGATTTTCATAAGAACAGGCCGTTAGCAAGAGAGCAGCAGAAAGCGCATAAATTGATTTGGCCTTTCGCTCCGAAACCTTGAGCACCGACCTTCCAAAGACCTAAAGGAGGAGAAAGATGAAGGGAGGGTGGGGTGAAAGCGAAGGGAAGCAGATGCGGGCTAAATTGTTGAAATTTATAATGGAGGCCAGAGAAGCAGAGGCAAGGGGAGTAAACAGTTTTTAAATCTAATCTGTAATATTTTATGTAAAAGGAGGAAATTTACCAAACGCTGACCTTGCTGCTTCTATTCACACCTCCTCTTTCATCACTCCATCCTTTTTTGTGGGCTCATTCACCCACAACGGTGACTCCTATGAACTCTAATATGTGCCACCAGCTCACATGCGAGATGAACTGGGATCTAAATTAACTTTTAAAATAATAATTATAATGTTACTGACCAATATTATTTATCCATGAAATAAGTTTACTAGCCAGGTATTTCCATCACCCAACTAGCACAATGTAACCAATGGATGGAGGATATATATGACCGAATAGTGTTTATGGTAAATAAATATTTAAAAGTGATGAGAGGTCTGGTTCTTTTCAAAGATTTGGCTCCCTTTGGAAGAGGTGACAATATCTGAGATGGCTTTTTATTTATATCACTCTAAGCTTCTATTTTAGCTCTTTTTAATAGTTTATGTTTTAATCTTGCAACGTTATGCATCCTGTCTCTTTTCTGAGCTCTCTCGAAACAGTAAAAGTCGGTTTGATAATGAATACTGTCTGACATTTTGCTATGTTTATTTATCTATTGTTTTGCATCTTCTAATATTGTCTACTTGTGTTTCTGGCTGAATCCACCATAGCACATTTGCTGGCATATGAAGCAGTGCCATAAATGCAACGCTTGCAAAGTTTTTAAGTCCCAGAATGTTGTTGGACAACAAGTTAGGTAATTTACATAATAAATATTAGCTTGTCATCAAGATGAATCAGAGGTCAGTTAATCTGTACGTACGTAGCCATAACCACTACACAGCTGTCCAAGTCTCTTTCGCCCTTCTTTCCTAAATAATGCTATAATTCAAGTTTGCCCTTGCATGTGATTGGCCATGTGCCCACCAAAATACATACATAAACTGGCTCTCCCTGATGGGAATTAGCTTTTCTCGTTCATTACAAAGAATCGGCTCAGAGTTCTGACTTGTTCCTGAGCAGCATATCACCAGTCCACAATGGCAGCTCGTGTAGACTTCTAATAGGAGCCTCTGGCTTACAACCTGAAAGATACAGCACCATTCAGTTTTCACCTTTGGGGTGGAAAAAAAAGGGATGAAGAGGTGGGAAAGATGATAAGATGACAGACAATGATGAGTGGTGGCATTAAAAAGTAAAGGGAAGGAAGAGGAGCATGAAACTGAACAAGGGAAGGTGATGAGGAAATGAGGGGAAAGGAAGCAGAAAAATACACTTTTTCATTCATGGCTGCGTTTTATGTAAATCTCCAGAAGCTTAGAAAGCAGGCGACTGGCCCAGCAGGTTTTGAATCCTCTGTCACATGAAATATGCATCACATCCCATAAAAATCCCAGACAGAACACACATGGCGCCTGTTGTGTGATGTTAAACTCAGCAAACAGCCTGTTCAGTCGCCTGTAAGGGAAAACATCCCTTCAGCTTTGAAATGGGACTCAAACTTCCACAACTCTGCATCCTCACATTCCAAATCCTGGGACATGATGCTTCTTTGCTGGAGCCCGACGGCCTCGTGAGCAGGGATAATGTTTTCTCCCGGTGAAGCGTGGTGATTGGGTGGAAATGTGCAGAGTTTTATTAGGGTGGTTAAAAGTACAAGTACATTTTCACGCTGCTCATCGCTGGGGAACCTGATTGATATGATCTGATGTGATTTGACAGGGGGTGGAAAAAAGGAGAGACAGAGGGAGCGGGAGACAAAACTTAAAAGGAAGGGAGGCATGGAGGCGAGGTGGAGGGAAGGGGCCGGATATGAAAGGCTGGAATGTGATGGGTAGATAAAATGAGGGAGAGGAGGAGGAGGGTGGGTAAAAGAGTGAATAATTAAGAAGAGGAGGAGAAGAAAGACCGAAGGAGGTGGATGAACAGTGGGATGGTGGAGATGAATAGCACAAAGGGTGAAAAGAGGTAAAAGAGGAAGGAGACAAAGTATGTCTGAACAATTAAGGAAGGATGGAGGAAACGAGATGGAGACGGATGACTGAAATGTTCTCTAGCTGCAGGTAAACGTAGACAGGAAGCTAATAGAAAGAACGAGGTGTTAGAAATGAAAGAAAGACAGAAGGACGGCTGAGGTTAAAGACCATACATGCATATAAACATATATGTATATATACATATACACATATACACACACACATATTCACACACACTCTGTAGTTATTTTTGAAAATTAGCTATTGTGAAAAATGTGGTGCATTTAAAGATGGCCATACCTCAGAATGGCTATAGTTATGTGTCCCCTCGGGATAGCTTTGTATTATTTCACCTGCTTTCATTATGTTACAGACATATTTGTCAGGAAGGAAGCTTCTCTCTGATTGCTTCTGTAGTTCATCTGCAGTCAGCAGGTTTGCTGAGGCTGAAGAGGATTCACCCTAACCTTGTAGTTTCACCACATGTGTCTGTGTTACTTCTAGTAATCCAGGAGATGTTTCAAAATCATGAAGCTGGTGGACATGTAGGTTACCTATTCAGCTAAAATCTACCAAAGGATCATCAAGCATGCTCAGCAACTGCTGCTTGCTTGAGCTGATGAGCTGTTCACACTCAACACCTTTTTCAGGTGGTGTGAGAACTGAGAACTGTCTAGATTTAGCTACACAATCATGATAAGAATCTCCTGTTTCACCACATACCAAAGATGCTCGATGGGATTATTATCTGGTGACTGTGGAGACCATTGGAGTACGGTGGACTCTGTCATGTTCAAGGAAGCAGAGATGATTTGGGGTTTTTCACATGGTGCATTGAACTGCTGCAGGTAACCATCAGAAGATGCTACACTGTGGTTATAAGGGATGGACATGGTCAGCAAGAATACTCAGGCAGGCTGAGGTGTTTAACTCATGCCACATTGGTACTAAGGGGCCCAGAGTGGGCCAAAAAAATATCCACACACCATTACAACACTAGCTACAGCCTGAAGCGTTTATATGAGGCAGGATGGATCCATGTTTCACATTTCTGCAGAAATCTGCCCCTACCATCTGACTGCAGAGCTGAAATGAAGACTCATCAGACCAGACAACAGTTTTCCATCTTCTATTGTCCAGTTTTGGTGAATCTGTGTGAACTATAGCGTCAGTTACCTCTTCTTTGCTGCAGGAGTTACACCTAGTGTGATCTTCTGCTGCTGTAATTCAGAGATGCTATTCTGCATATCTTGTTTGGAAACAGTGGTTACTTCACTTTCTTTTGTCTCCAACCAGTCTGCCCATTCTCATCTGACATCAACAAAGCACTCTGGTCCACAAACTGCTGCTTATTGAATATTTTCTCTTTTTCAAGTCATTCTCTGTAAACCTTAGATATGGTTGTGTGTGCAGCAGATCGGCATATGAACTATTAGACCAATAATCATTCCAACTCACTTAAATCCCCTTTCTGTCTCATTCTGAAGCTCAGTTTGAACCTCAGTTAGTCACCAGGTCTGCATGACTAAATCCATCAAGTTGCTGTGATATAAATCCTAACAAGCAGTTGAACAGACAGTTAAAGTTGGGTTTTATCAGAACATGGGAACAATGGGTGTTGACCAACTAAAACCAAAACTAAACTGGTAGCTTTACATGATACAGGCAAAATGCTAAAAACATCTGATTTGAATTTTTCCCACAATTTCTGAAGAAATCCTGTGTAATCTTTGACTCAATCAGAATTAAACATTAAAAATTCCAGTTTAATGCTGCAATTACTTCTCTCAAGCCGTCCAATTAAACATCCATCAGAGTAAATAAAATGAGGATTGAGCCCACAGTTAGTGGATATAAAAGCGTTCTGATCAGAGTTTCAGAGGGACTACTATGTTGGGGTTCTTGAGATGCTTGAAGCTTTAAACATGCTGAAATTTTAGCATCTATAACCAGTTAATTTATTACCAGTAAATACATCCCAGTTACCTTATTTTACATTAGCTTTAATTCATTGTTTGATTTAGATTTTTTTTAATTGAAGCAATCTGTAATATAAAATAGGTAAATATTGGATTTCTTGATAATGCATATAACATCAAATCAGATCATTTCCATGTTTTTATATAATAATCATTCATACATTTCAATCAGCTTAAAAGTAAAATAATTCAAAATAATAAAGTAAAATAATTCTTTAATTGTTTTGATAACTTCAATTTAATTAAATTATTTACTTAAATTTTATTTTTTATTCAAGTTTTAAAAATTAAACTAAATTTTAATTATTAAAACATTTTCAATAATTATTATTTTATATACTCATCGTTTTAAATTTAATTTATGCATTCTTGTTATGTTAGTACTAACTTATGTTGTTATTCCTTTGTGTCTTGCAGTGACATTTTCAATCAAAGAAACTTTGAATACTGACTCACCTTGATGACGTCACCCAGGTAAACGTCCTCCATCTTGTTTGGGACCTTAATCTGAAAAATTCGGCCCACCACGGCAGATGTGTCTGGGAAGGCCGTTGGTGCCGCTGCGTTTTGTCGAGACGCCGCGGTGTCAAGAGCGTCCACCATCTGGAGTCCCTCTGTCACTTCCTGGAAGTCACGCAGCAGCAAGGAGCTCATGGAGGCCTCCAGCTCGCTGCCTCCTCCACCCAACATCTCTCCTTCTCCATCAGCCTCAATAAACACCATGCCACCCAGCATCTCCATCTCTGCACAGGTGGGCGGAGGGAACCAGCCTGTTGCGGCCAGAACCAAGCCCAGCAGCAAGACTCTAGTCCTGGGTGGTGTGACGTGGAGGCGCCCCCTCGCCCTGAGCCATCCTACATTCAGTTTATTGCACATTCTCGACCCTTTGTCTGCCCGTCACTGATGCAGAAAATACGGGAAAAGGAGGATGTCCAAGCGAGAGGGGAAGGTCTCCGGGGGGAGCATGCACCCCCAACAGATAAAGCAAATCCCTCCTTTCAAACCTCCCTCCCCTCTCCTTGCCCGGCGCCGCCTTCTCTCTCTTTTGTCCTCTTTTTCTTTTCTTTCTCCTCTTCCTCTTTGTGTTTGTGGTGCAGGAGTCCTGCTGAGATCTGTGGAGACAAACAGAGATGGAGGTGAGGTGGTGGTGGTGGGGGAGTTCCAAAAACCTCCCTTTGGGGGGGTTCACATAAGTAATCTGATTAGTTCTAACAACAATTTTGGCTCTGGTTTCAGCCTTGTTCATCAATGAGTTGAATCTGAGGAGGGAAAGATGAAGGGATGGAGGTGAAGAGGACTCCCGGAGGGACCGGCCGATCACAGCTTGCTGGGGAGGGCTGATGAATGCATGCCTGCTCTATTGTTGTTGTTTTTTTTGGAGGGGTCAAACTGAGTGTGTGTTGTATGTCAGAATGGAGGTCTGAACTCTGATTTGTTATTCGTAAGGCTCTTTCATGGAGAGGATCCCCTCCTGTGTGTGTGTGTCTGTGTGTGGACACACAAATGACTTCCCTGAGGGTTTCAGTTAAAGAATGAAAGAAAGCAGAAAAGAGAGGGACTAAGGAGGACGGGGAAAAGGGAGACCCCCACTGTGACTCCACTTTGCCCTGTCGGAGAAAGTGAAATCTCGGTGGGACTCTCCCTGTTAACAACACAGCCTCCTCAGCAGCTTTCCACCAACAACAAAAAAAGCTTCTTTGTTGTTGCCGTCCACTCCCGGACAGAGCTACACAGTGAACTTTCCCTGCTGAGGGAGCTTTTATCTGAGGAATTTTCACTTTTTCCTCTCAGTGAAAGTCCAGTTTCTAACCCAACTGGGTGTTGTGACCAGCTTTTACAATGTGGTGAGTTAAAGTTTCAAAGCAGAACAAGGTGGATGAACCTCATCTGCTTTCATGTTGGGCACCTTGAGCCGAACTTCCCTCCAGTTTCCCCTTTCTTTGCTCTTATTGCCTCCTTTCTCTTGTTCAATCTGTTATTTTTTCTACATGCTCTTTGCTTTTCTGGCTTTCTTAAAGTTTTAGTTTTATTTCCCTTCTATCCTGTGCAGCTTCCTGTTTGGAGGCTTCAAATCCCTGAAACCTTCAAGGTCATTTCATTTTCCTCTCAGCTACCAAAAACACAGCCTGCTTGTTCAGTTTGTGATGGTAGGGGAGTGTTGCTGTAAAAAGAGGCCACTGAGCAGTCAAATGAAGGTTAAAAAGAGACAAAAAAGGGAAGAAACCTGCTAAAAAGCTGTCATCACCTCCAGACACTCCTAAAATCCCAGTTCCTAAAAACTGGGAATGTATAGCACAATGATTTCCATATCCCATAAGACAATTCCCATGCACACAAAGATTCCACATTATCTGAATATTTTAAGGATAATAAAAACACCACAGGTGGTGGAATTTTCTGGCTCCACAATGTCACACAGGGGAATGTTTTTAATAAATAGGTAGACCCAGTTTGTCACAGATAGTTGGAACTCAGCCACACCATGCATGTACACCATGCTTGCACCAGAGGGCACATTAGAGAACTCAGACTGCTTACAGGCAATAAATGAGGTTAGTGTTGATTTATTTTTTTAGATTGATGCAGAAAAAAGTCAGCAGTGGTATTATATATGGTTTCTAAGGTCACTAAATCCAGCCTATTGTGTATGGTCTTTGAAGCTTTCCATAACCTTTACTGTTGTTGACATTCTGACCTAACATCTGGTCAAACTGGTCCATACTCTGCCCCTACTGGTTACTCACATATTGCAGTTCATGAACACATTGCATTATTTTCTGACGGTGTGCCTAAACATTTTAAACCAACACAAAACAAGTGAGTCAACACATAATTGAAAGACAAATATCACATCAAAATTAAGCCCGTTTTTTTTTTCTTTTGTGTATGAACTGGTAACCTCCCATTGGTAATCTGCATGGTTCTTCAACCAGCTTTGGTAAAAGATGCAAAGTTCTGAATTCTCTACAGAACTCAGATGTAGCAAGAAAGTGCACATAAATCCTATAAACCGTTAGAAGATGATGTAGACACGAGTTGGGTGTTTCCATCCTGGGAAGAAGAAGAATTTAGTTTTCTGTCTGCAGCTGTGATGAGGTGTGTTGCAGCTGTGAAATAAGAAGTCAAATTGTTGCTGCTAAAGGCCGAAGTTTCAGAAAACACTGCCGAAAAGGCCAGCTGCATCGGCTTGAACAAAAACAAATAAATTAGAATTGATTACCTTTTAATTTGTCAGCATCTACTAATGAATGCAACTCCATGTTATGCTGACTCATTCATTACGCTGTCAGGAGGAGCAGTGATACAAAGTTTACCGTTTATTTTTCAGCATAATTTTACTTTGGACAATGGCGAAAGAGCTGTTCATTGCTTTCCATTTTCCTCTAAAAGGTTATCTGAACTATGATCTGGGAAAATGCTAATAAAACTGAACAGGCTCAGTTTGTGCACACTCTTCTGGTTTAATGATTAAAAAATGCTATAGGTGGAGCATATCCATCCTCCAATGGCTACTTCCAGTTAGATAATGAACCATGTAAAAATATTTTGATCATCTTCAACTGGTTTCTTCAACAGGGATTTATTATATGGGCTTTAATGGCACCCAAAGTGCTTTGCAGAGAATCCATTATTCATTCCCACCACATTCAAACTTGGTGAATCTACATGGAAAGGGGCAGCCTCTCCAACCATCACCAAACATTCATCCACATTCATACTTAGAGGCACTGGAGGATTTTCCCAGAGTACAATATGGAGCAAAATCTCTGAGGAATGTTTCCAACACCTTGTTGTCTGTGACACAAAGTCATCAGGTAGTCCTGATAAATTAATTGGTCAGGCATGTCTGATTAAGAACCAAATATCACAGCAAAGAAATAAATAACCCAAAACATGTCAACCGAAGAATATTTTGTTTTTGACCCTTTGCTTGACTTTAAGCTAACTGAAGAAAAGCAGCTTTACTCCAGTAGTCCAGGGCAGCAGCTCTTTTCTCAGGTTTCCTTTATAAATAAACCGTCTCACACAGAGTCTCTTCTACCGGGTGGTATGTGAAGTTGGACGAGCAGTAAAAGAAAAGGGGCATCAGTCACTGAACACAATGTGAAAACTTCTCCATGAGTCTAAAGATAGAAAGCTGCAAATGCATTTCCTATTTGGTGTTAACGACAGGGTGGCTGCTGTCTCATCAGTAGCATCAAATTATTTTACAGCTCTCAGAGCGACCAGACGGCTCACACCAGTGACCTTTTCTCTCATTTATCCATTATTAACCGGATTATATTGAAAATATTGATGACATCTGAAGACACATTTGTCCAGGACTCCAACCTGGATTTCAGCATCCATGTCTAAATGATGTTTCTGTCCCCAGAGTTCTTGTTGGAAAAACTGCTCTCAAGTGTTTCATTTAACTTCACAGGTGGACTTCCAGGGTCAGATTATCAGAACAAGAAAAAATACATAAATATAATATAAATACATATCTCAGAGTAACACAATTTCAAGGGTCCAAGACAAATATTTTAAACTCTTCAGGACTTTTCCTTCTTCTGGATGCTAATCATGATTTGTTAAAAAGGAACATCTATTCAGTTTCTCTGAAAAGTAAAACATTTCACAACACCAGCATCATGTACAGAACCTTGTTAGGGGGATAGAAAGAATTCCACTTGCCATCTTAGTTCAACAAACTTCAGGCTGCAACCAACTGGACTCAAGCCAGATTTTGGGGTCCCGCAGTCACGCTTCACATTGTGGAAGTAACAGAGAAAGTCACACTGGCTTACGTAAATCTCGTAAGAAAAAGTAAAGAATACACAACGTGAAGAACTATGAAATAGTCCAACTAAAAAAAATGATAAACAAATACAACCAAATTGAAAGTGGGAGTACTGATTTCAGAAGGATTTCTATATGTCTGAATGTTTCTGGTAGCATGGTCGGGGCCATTACCCAGAAGTAGAAAGGGCATCATTTCAGCATGAAGACACCATGGCTAGCTGTTCCTCACAGCATTTCTGACAGAGGAATGAAAAAACATTTCTGAAGAGTTGTCCAGCTTCAGAAAGACCTGGAAGTAGAGAGTCCAGTCGTTTCAAAGAAAACTGCTAGTAAAGCATTGTAGAATGGACCATGGCCAGCATGAATGTTCACCAAAGAAGAAAACACACACTGAAGATCTTTTTATGTTTACAGAACAACACTCAGGACCAGCTTGTTACAAACTGGGAAAAATTGTCTGTTCATACAAGACGAAAACAGCTTTGCATGTCATAATATGTCCAATGCTTGAAGGACAAATGGACCAAACACCAGCCTCAAACCACCAACCGTAAAGTTTGAAAGTGGGATCATCATGATGTTAATGGTTATGATCTTCATCCTTTAAGGGCGTACAGCAAAGAGGAGTAGTAATATAATGGTGCTAACAGAAACAGCACAGGGAGCATACTGAGCAGTGATGGTGACAAACATGACACTGCAACGATAGATAGAGCCTCAAAAAGCAAAAGTGAAGCTCGTAGCGCAGTTCCTACAATCACCATCTTGGTAGCACTCTGAGAACATAGAAAAATGGTCAAAGATGTGGAGCAGAGAAAGAGACTGTGGGGGTAGATGACTTCCCTCTATCAAATTTTGAGCTGCTTGTAGCAAAGAGCTAACTAAGCCAAGCCGGATCTAACAGGAGAAAAACAGTCTATCAGAGGAATGTGGGCTGAAGTTAAGGCCGGTGTTAGCCGGCTAAAAACCACGCTTGTGCTACACTCTGCCTTCTTGCCATGGATATTGTATAAATATCAATCAAGAGAAAAATAACAATGCAATTATGCTGAATTTCAGGATTAAGCAACATTTAAACGGAGGAGTTATTTTTAAAAAATCACCTCACTAACAATTGTTATGAAGGTAAACTTAACCTATTAAGCCTGAAAAGGTTTTTGAATCAGCCGGTAAACATCTTTATGTCTGCTGTGAAGATGGGCTTTTAACCCTTTTAGCACCATAATAATAGATAGCAACACAGATATATAATAATAAATATAAAATAATAGATATACTGATTGGAACAAGGAAAGTTTGAATGATGAAAACTGTATGAAGTAGCAAAGAGTTGGGGTACTCTGAAATACACATGCAGCGCAATTTCTACGGTGATCCCTGTGGTAGTAAAAGGGTTAACGTGGAAGTCTATGGAGATTTGCTCCGTTTGGGAGCCCTAGTGAATAATGGGGGGGACTGTATTTTTTAAAACGTTTTTTCCCAAAGAAGACTGCCGCTTGTGTTTGTCCAGCAAAAAGAAAAAAATACAAAGGACATTAAGAAGGAGCAATAAATTACACTGCCTGGTCACCACCTTGATGCAACTAAGCAAACAGGTATGAGCCTTCTAGTGGATAGTTAGGTGATTATCTTTCAACTGGCAACACGTTATTTAACCCCAACTGGTGCAATGATTGCTTCTCTTCACCTAAAACCACCATGTAGAAAGACACATCCCGTGGTCATGGAAAAGACAGTCTGTATGAGAAGGGTGGAATCATTGGCACGCATCAAGCAGAGAAAACCTCTAAGAAAATGCAGAAACTACTAAAATTGGGTTAAGCACTGTGAACTTATTATTCACATCAGTGTTAAATGAGAGAATATGATAAGTATTTGGAGTATGGGGCTGGTAGGGGGGCACTGATGGTGAAATTTCTTATCATAAAAAGGCTTCAACTCTTTCATGTATAAAGAAATAATGTTCAGCTTTTTCTATTTAGATGCTGCATTTACTTTTATCCATTTTGTCCGGTTACCCAAACCATAACCCTAATCTTAACTATTACCACTTTATACCCAGCCCTTTCCCCCAGCCTTATCAGAACTTAAGGAATGAAACTGTGCTTCACATAAAAGAGCAAGATCCTATAAAGTAACACAAAAACAGGTAATGTTTATAGCATGAAGAGGAAAAAATAAGCACTCAGGTTGGTATTTTTCTATAAACTAATAGCAACATTTCAACTTTCAAACATTAACATTTCTGCCTGAACCTGCAAAAAAATCCTCACAGCGACAGACATCACGTCAACATTAGAACACTTAAGAGTCCATTCTACCCCAGTCTCTCCCTCCCACCCTGAAAGTCACAGCTGATGCCTCTATTATTGGCAGAGATGGGAGACAGAGAGTTTTTCTAAACATGGCTGCCTTCCTGAGGAAGCCACAGACGCCACAGAGGACACAAATATTACTACTATCCAACACTGTGGCCATAAATCTGCTTTGCTCCACAGTCGAAGATGAAGTTAGGAACTGCAGGTTGGGTTTTCTCTCCAGCTGCTGAACAAAACTATGGATTAGAGTGTCTTTACCTTAACAATAAGGTTTAGATATTTAGCAGTGATTAGGCACATTCGATGTATTTAACTGGCTGTCTCGCTGCTTTGCAGCATGTAAACACAGATTATTCTTGAGCTGTGAGAATAAGTCTGCATTGTTCTTTCAGCACTATGTGTGGGAGACAGCTAGAGAAAAGGAATGTGCATCTTTGTGGTTTTTTCAGAGCTCGGTTTTTGCTGGCTTCTGGATGACTTTCAGAGCTGCGACCTCCGTGACCCAACAATAAACGCTACCTCTAAAATCTGCTTTAAAAACTCATTTAAATTAATCTGCATTCCTGCTTGTAATTACTCTGGTAATTAGCTTGGCTGCAGTTGGAACAAGAAGCTCTGCTACAGAATAATACAATCTAGACCCAGAAATACAATCAATCACGCTGCAAATCCACCATCCAGTCCGTTAGCCGTTACTTGCGGCCAGCGAATGGACCATATGCGTGAGCATAAGGAGGTGGGGAGTGAATAAGTGTGTCATGCCAACAGAGAAGCAGCTCAGCCTGGTAATTCCAACTGTAAGTTATAAAATATTCAGAGAGGAGGCAAAAGAAAGGATTTTTATTGATTCTAAAAGCAATCAGGTTAACCAGCTGGTTTAAAATATCCAAGGACCTAAAGTTGTTCTCATTATCAGCAAATGCACACTGTGAAGTCAGTGTGGTCCAAGAGACCCTCAGATGACACATTTATGTACCAGTGTCTAACTTAATGTGACCGCAGACTAAAAAAAAAGATGGACTTGGCCTCTATGATGTTGCCTCTAGGTTTCTAAAAAGCTGAATTAATGCTAAATGGGCAGTTCTCTCATTGCCACCATGTTTTTAACCAGGCTGTAAACATGTCTATTTCTGCTCTGAAGCTGGCCTTTGTAACGTGGGAGTCCGTGGCGATTGACTTCCTTTTGGAGCCCTCAGTACATGCACTTTAACAAAGGTTTCACTTTTAATCACCAGAGAGTGTCGCTTGGATGTGGCACTGCGATCTACCGAACAACAAGGCAAAGCCGAGGCAAACAGGAGCTGAAGTGTAACGACTAGAAAAGAAATTTACAGCATTGTTACTGTCCATTAGTTAATAATGCCACAGGAATGACTAACTTGCATCCCAAATGGTAAATTGGTGATTTAGAAGACAATAAACACACAATTTATCACTTATATGAAGAAACAGGAAGAACCTGAAAACTACAACCTTCAATCTGTGACTGAAAGACTTAACACAATTTCTGTCAATTATTTTATTTGCATTAAGCTTTTTCTAAAAAAACAAAAAAAACAAAAGATTAATTAAGATTTATATGAATATATTTGGAATAACTATTTTTCCTTTTTAAAAAAGGCAACACTTTCTTGCATGATGGGTAACGTATTTAAAACTTAATCCATTTACAATAATGTCCTATGTCCCTTTAGGATAAATAAAGTTTGCTTTTCTTTTAATTGTTACTGTAGATATGAGAAAAAGGTATTTTAAAAAACATTGTAAAATAATAGATCTCTCACATAATCATCCTGCAGCCACACTGTCTTTATTAGTTTCATAACCTGATGAGTTGCGTAAAGACAAAGATTCAGAGTGCAGATGAGATTACTGGTGACAGCTCCTGAAGTTCTTCATCATGCCTCTTCACCCTTATCTGGAGATTTTAGGTTCATCTTTGTGAAAACATCCGAAACAAAGTGGACAGGTGTGTTACCATCTCAGCATGTGAAGGCAGGAGTTCAGCTGCTAATTGAAGAGCGATGTAATTACTCTTCCTGCCTCCGTGTTCTACAACAATTATTGCATTTCCTGCTCATTTCTCTGCGTTCGTTCAGATTCTTCATTCTTTCATGTTTCATTTTTCCAGCAGTTGCACTGTTATAATTAGCCTACTGAGATGCGCAAAGCATCACAGCGTTTCCCCCTCATGAGCTGTTAGTTTCTCACACACACACACACACACACAAACTGTGAAAGCGCTGATGCTTTCTGTGCTCTAAAAACTAATCAAAGTGGACGTATGTTTGACTGCGTTTGCAAAAGAACTGTGATTCCCATGATCCCGCCTCGATGGTTTTATTATCATTTTCAGTTATTTATTTATTTTAGCTTTGCTTCATATTAAATCCTCCTTTTGAGAAGGCCTGCCGAGGCCCCGAAGGGACACAAAGGGATGGTAAACACTCCCAACAGGAAGAACTTAAATCCACACCAACAATATTTTCAGACTTGGTGTGCCTCTTTCATCCCGATGAAGGTCACGTCTCAGGTTGACTCTGTCTGTTGTGTCACAGATGAAACAACAGGGCTGCAGATATTTTTAATATTTGGGTTCTCTGCCTGATCCTGTTTTCCACAGGAGGATTATTTGATAGATACGGATCTTGTTTGTGGAGATAATAAATGGCGTCCTAGTCCCTGCAGGTTGCCTGCTTGTGTAACTACAGTACAAACCCTCTCTTTTGTGTTTTTGGAAAGCTGGGAGGTCTGGAACGGCTGTTCCGTCTACAGTATGTTCACTCAGTCTAACTATAAATATTTCACTTTTTTCTCTCTACAATGCGTCTTTACATCCCTATATGGCCTTGTGGATCCACCTGTTTTGTATTTGGCCAAAACTCGTGGATGTGACATTAGCTCGATGTCATCCCTTTACATCTCAGATTTCTGCTACATGTGCATATAAATGTGTGCTTTCAGCCTTGCAGCAGGAGCAGACATCTGCTCACCCGAGAATGGATGGAACAACCTGATGTGCAGAATTAGATCCATCAAGATGGATCATGTTTCTATCCCAGTTTCCACCGGCTGACCATCTCATCCAGAAATCCAAGGCAAGGGGCATTTGCCGACTTCCTGCCCTGCTGGTGCTCCCTGAACTCTTGTTTTATGAAGCAGGTTCACATCTGCCTCCAGCTGTCCATCACATCCCGACTGTTTGAACGAAACGGGTTTGTTCGAGGAGTGGCCGGAAACTTCCACCTACACGTGTTTTTCCCTCCTCTGCTGGATTAGAGGCTGGTGTTAGTTTTGTTGATGGAGTTTTGACTCCCACAGTTCTAGTTTGATCTCCTCCGACTGTGTATCAACATCTTGTCTGGAGTTCACATGTGTATAAATGAAAGTCAGCATCAGTTACAGGAACGTTCTTTACAAGGAAAATTAGACATTAAATAGGTCTTCTAGCAGCTCCGTCTCTGCAGTTTGCCACAAATTTAAAGCTATAAATAGACTGAAGTATGACATTAGGACCAAACTGTTGACAAATTAGGCATCCAGAGATTAGACAAGAATTCTCATAACTGAAGATTCTGTTTTATGGAGCAGAATATTTAATAAAATGCCTTGCTTAAAATAAATCCAACAGTAGGCCTATATATAAAAATATAGGTTATATATAAAATTGATCTAAACATGATGTTTTCATGTTTTTGTTCATATGAAACAAAACCTTTTTTAAGCTAATTATGTGATGGTCAGTTTCACTGGTTTATTGTTGCAGCAAATGCTTATGCAATTAAGTCCAGTAATGACCACCAACTCCCCGAACAAGCCAGTAACTATGGAAACATGATGGGGCATTATTATACTGTTATCATACACCAGTTTAATTCTCTGGGATGTTTTTGACCAAACTGCAGATTTCTTCCTCCACAGCTTCCAGCTGCATTAAAGAAGATAAAAATGCATCCATCCATTCTCTTATCGGCCATTAGTCATCATCAGCTTTACACCATCAATGGGACTGTGTTTCTAGTAAAAAAAAAAAAAGAGCTGTTCACTTTCCAGCAGCCCCGAGTGCAGCATCCTAAAAAAGATAACCCTTCACAAATACTGCAAATATCTAGCAGATTAACTCTAATAAATGTCTCCTATGGTCCTGTTTTATGTTCACTTTTTTTGTTTAATTTGAAACAGGGAAACATCTAAAACCTCAAATGTTGTCCATCCCATCCATCAAGTTTAGTTAGCCCAGGTGGATACTGATGCAGTAAGGAAGGATGGAAGATGCAGTAAAATAAAAAAAAATTTCAGTAAAAAAAGAAAAAAGTCCTATTTTACGCTAAATTTACTTATTAGCCATCATTTGTGTGACCCAAAGTGTCACTTCTCTTATTTCCTTGCTACTTTTTAGTAAATATGTGCTCAAATGGGTGGGTCTGAGATCTTCCTCTTTGTGACCTGAAGAAAGCAAATAACCACTTCCAGCAGTAATGAATACTGCCATTGACATTCTGGCTCAGGGGCAGGCAACTCGGTCCTAGAGAGCCGCACTCCTGTAAGTGTTAGGTGTGATGCAAAAGAGGAAACTCCCGACACAAATCAGACTAAATTAGCAGACATCAAGCTTGACATCAAACTCTGCACAAACCACAAAGTTTCAGACACGAAAGCAGCCTTTTCCCAGTAGACTCACTGCAGAGATAATTATCAGAGCGAGGCTAAATTTGGGGTAACCTATTTTGAAAACGTGTTTTGTTGGACTTCTAACCACCATATGAAACTGTTGAAAATGGTATAATAAGGTACCTTTAATTCATTTGCATTGTATGGATTTTGACCAGCAAAATTTAAATGAATTTTGAATTTTCTAATTTTCTCCAGTATTGCTCAAAAATAATCTAAAACAAACACGGTAATATATTTTAGTGTTTATATTTTAGCCTTTTTGTTTTAGACACGCAAAAAAAACATCCGATTTTATTTGATCAAAATGTTATATTAACTTCCTCACCAACACTTTTTCTCCAGAAATGCAAACTGGAGCATGTTAACTTTTTGTTTGTAAAACGTTAAAAAGAAAACATAATTATGAGGGTGCTATAAGAGAACCTAGATGCGTGTGGCCCTTACAGGGACCACCAGCTAAGACTTGCACAGACAGCTGGTGACAGCTGGTCTTGTGTGTTTGGATGCATGTGGGACAGCTGGGTACAGTTGCTGCTATGACTGAAAATGACAGCTGGGTAATGCTAGTCACTGCATACCGCACACACTCTAACACACACACACACACTACTATCTCTATTCAACCTGTAACCGCTCCGACAGCTCTACCGACTCTCAGGTCTGCAGCTATAATCACAGCCATCATGTCTGATAACAAGTTTTGACCATAAAGCAGAGAAGTTACAGTCATTTGGATACCCTGCTCATCCTTCTCTCATCGCTTAACTTCACAACATACTCCACTACCATAAGCATCTATTTTTGTGAGATGAGTAAAGATGTATTTCTATATCATGAGTCATTTTACAGGAGGTGTCAGTGTGGGTGTTTACAAACGTCTCCTTTTAGATTCCAAGCTTGGACTCGATGCCATGGAAGGATTTTTTTCTCTTGCTCTGAAGTTGAAAGATTAATTTGAGACGATAGAAACTGAGTGTGATGCTTTATTTTTCCTTGTTTGTCATAATTATGACATCACTTATAATCTGAATGGGCCTCCGAGCTCTGGAACAGCAGCTGAGATCTGCTCCTCCGGAGTTCTGGGTCTGATTCACCTCCCTGTCGGCTCTGCGAGCTCCATTTAGCTCCACACTGCAAACACACCTCCCCAAGATAAACAGACCCGATCTGGGTCAGCTGTGCAGGTATAGTTCTGATAACACACATACACACAATCACACACATTCTGCAATGACCTGGATGCTGCAAAAAGCTGGAGAGGACCAATGTCACAAATATGGGAGAAAGTTGAATGAGAAAGTGTCCTTCACATTTGGTGTGTTTCTGCTTTTCTAAATTTGTGTAAGTGTGTGTGTGTGTGAGAGTGTGATGAGTTTGCAGTGATAGGCATCTCCTCCCATCCTCCCCAGTGATGCAGGTCATCAATTCTCATCTCTAACTCTGTCCTATCTGCCTTACAGCACCCAGTTATAAATACACAAGCAGATAGAAAAGCAACCGGTCAGTAAATCCAGACACATGCATGTGCACATACACACCGCACACACCCCTACTGCTTCTTCTTCTCTGACTAGTTACAGGCAGACTAACACAAGTCCAATCATGTTCAGCTATTTTACATTTCCCAATTTAAAAAAAATCAGGGCATCAACCTTTAAAAACGGAGAAGGAAAAAAACCACAGGATTTAAATGGCAAATCTCTTTCATCCACATGTCATCCAGCTTTGCAGAACTTGGATAACGAGCCAATCATTAATTCAGGTGTGTTGGAGATGAGATCTAAACGCTGCAGGTTAGCAGATCTCCGGGACGCCCCTGATTCGGTTACCCGTTTCAACTTCACTTATAGTATTACACACCTGCTGGTATTTTATTTTAGTCCATCTGGGGTCATAAGGTTTAAATTTGGGTTGCACATATGGGTCCCAAGTAGGTTTGTCCACAGTTTCTATGGTGGCCGCACCTGTGTTTTCCCATATGGGTTTCACATTGGTTCCAACTGGGTTTTAGCTTAGGAACAACCTGGGTTACCCACCCTAAATGGAAAAATATTCCTCATCTAAAACTCCAGGAACTGGTCACCTTACCTCTCTCAAGTTCACAGAGTCATGGTTAAAAGAAAAATAGGGGGGCAGGGGGGTTAAAACATTGGCAGGACTAGAAAAGTCAAATATGAGTCGAGTTCATTTCCTGTGACAGGTGATAGAAAGACAGCCCACCTCGCAGCAACTCTGAGGTTATTAAAACTCATCCTGTTGGAGGCGGGAACGCCGTATCGGAAGGTAATGACTTCAGCCCGGAAAGACGAGCGGCTAAGTGATGGAGGGATGGCCAGAATGAGATGGGTGGAGTGAAAGCAGCCTTCCTCTGCAGTGAGAGCAGAAACGATGTGAAAACAAACGAGGGAGTGATGTGTCGCTGTGTGGCTAATCTGCAGCGGCAGCAGCAGGAAACCGGGGGGATTCAAAGCACCCAGAGACTTCCTGCAGGCCTCAGGATAACACAGCCATTTAGGATCATGTAAAACAACGAGCGCAACATCAAACCTGCACACATGCACACACACACACACTGCCTGCATCATGTCTCCAGGGACAGCAAGCGACAGATCCCGACGCCCTTATGTTTCCCAACACACACACCCCTCCCCCTCCCACAGGTAAGTTGGTGACAGTCCTGAACCTTCTGATAACTCAGAGAGAACAATGAAGACATCGGCAATGCTGCAGAGTTGGACAGCGCCTCAGAATATCAACAAAGCCGAGGGAGGACGACACAGATGGATTACTGCACTTCAAAGAGGAACACACACTGTTAGCAAACACAACAACACTGACGTCATTTTACATGCAACAACTGATTTCATAGAAGAATCTCCAAACTGTATAGATCCACCGCTACTGGCAGCTGAGCTATTCATTGATCTTAAAAATACTTTAGACACTGATGCAGTACGAGAAATGTGATGCAACGTAGAGCACGCTACTTCCGAAAGAGGCAACTGTATGTGACATTTGGTGACTACAGATACGACGGTTTGGACCGTGTGGAGTCCCACAAGAGTCAGTGTTGGGGCCCAAATCCTTCCTCCTCTATTTGGAAAATATCAGGAACTATGAAATTTGTTTTTTTTTTTTTTAAAGAGGATTGTGGAGAAACCTTGAAGCAGCTTCCAAGAACAATCACACATGATGTTAGAAGATGGTTTGACTGAAATAAATAATAGTTTCATTTAAATAAAGCAATTAATTTATTTATTCTGCCTATTAACCAATTAATCTGCTGGAAGTAGCACGTTAAACATGTAGAAATACTGCAGCCTTAGATTGATCCTAAGCCTCTACTGTTCACTTGTTTAACCATATTTAAATGAATACGTAGAAGTCCAACTGTTCCTCTCGACCAGTCGCATACTACAGAAACAATGAGGATTATCTACACAATCCTACAAACCAGAAGATGTTGCGATTATAGTTTAAGGCCACATTGTGCAAACCAAAGCACTCTGTAGAGCATATGCCTTACACTATGTGGAAAAAACAAAACAGCTTCATTATCAAACTCTTCATTTAAAGACTAAATATGTAAATATGTACTGAGAATGAATTCACTGAATCAGCCCTCTGCCAACCGTCACCACATCTACTCGTCTCTTGCTTTCCATTAACCTCGTTTCTCTCCATCCCACCATTTCTCCCAGTCTCTGCGCATCCCTGCAGTCTCCAACCCAATCAATCAACTCATCCCAGTCCCACATCTACCATCACCCCCCAAATTTTCCCTCTATCCCCACAGCTTACACACACTCACAAAACACACACTTCCTGGCGTCTCCAGGACATGAATCACTGCAGCAGACGGCTGAATGACTGCTCATCATAAAAGATGGATTGACAGATGGATGGATGGATGGAGTGGGTGGAAGAATAGAGGGAAAAATTGGTGGATGAATAACCGAATGAATGAGTGACTCATGACTTCCTTCTTTACAAATCTGCAAAAAGAATTGAAGATGAGTATTCAGGCCTTGTGATCTTCCTCCGCTGTGAGTGTTTACTTCCTGCAAGCACACGTTTCACTTTTTGTACTGGAAACAAGTCTTTACAGGGACAATAAAGTTTGTTTTTTAACCACACCACCATTTCCCAGTAATGTCCGATAGCAGTCAAATGTGGAGACAAACAGCACCAGAAAATAACCAACACACACGCACAGAAACACAATAAGCAGGCTGATTAGGAATTCCACCTTAACCATCCTTTTCCCATCGTACCCTCCCTTCCTGCCAGCCACCTCAGGACAGCTGAGTCCACACCCTGAAACACATGTATGTAACATGTCCTCCTGAAGGGGTCCAGATGCCCACACAACTCAAACAGGAACTTAAAGGTGGAAGAACATCCTCCTTCTGAGAGAGGCTTAGTTACAACCACTTGGGGAAATTATTTGTAATTTCCAGCAATTTCATTTGTTTTTTTACGGTACTTGAGCCAAAAGAACACGCACCTTTTTAGAAACCTCTTTTAGCTTGGCATCTGTTTTGGGTGAAGCATCAGGATGAGACTGACATACAAAGACGAGCTGTACCAAGAAACCAGAGTGGGCTCCATCAAATTCACCGTATGTTTGAGCTGCACCTGGAGGGAACCTGTGGAAATAGATATTAATCATCATCAATAAAGCTACTGATACAGGGGACTACTGTGTGGTAAAGAAAAACGACCCTGGATGTTCCTGGCTGTTTAAGCAGACATAACCGTAGTATTTAATAGCCCAAATATGTGCTTCATTTCACCATTTAATGTCCATGAAAATGATGGTGGAGAAACCATTTCCACATGGCTTCGTGATACATTTCAGAAGAGGAAAAGTTACATTGAGCTCAAGGAAGCTAAAGGACTGAGTTCATTTGAAAAAAAAGAAAAAAAAAGAGATTTTTTTCTAGATTTTTGCCTGAACCTCACTCTGGTTCACCAGATCAAATGAGTTCATCTCCCAAACAACAATCCCATAGTAAAACGTTCAGCTGAGAGCTACACTGGCTAAATTTGGGGGAAACCATTTTTACTGGTGGATCGAATTCAAGAGCTATATGCACCAGTACAGCCAGTGCAGACTTAGTATGGAGCCTTGATGTGATTGCTTGATATTTGTGTTAAAAAGGGACACATCATGCAAAATTCACTTGTTTTTAGCCCTTAAATACATGTTTTAAGTGTTTAGGAATGCAGAAAATGTACATTTATTCCATCCTGATGCTGCACATATATCTTTATATTCTTTGTGGTCATATTTTTCAGTCTGTTTTATTTTCTCTATTTTCAATCTTTTTTTTTTTTTATCTTTTACATCACAGTATTTGCTGTGGGTTTGCCAAATAAGGTTGTGGACTTCCAAGTAATCAAATGTGTGAATCTGATACGTTGACATTTATAGCAAACTTACCAATGGGGCATGACAGGCCTCATTCACATTTAAAGAAACCGCACCAAACAAGTCGCTCTGAAGACGCACCTCAGAACAGGGTTATAAGGTGTGTGTGGAGCGAGAATAAGCAGGAATTCAGACCAAAACATTGCGGTTCTGCTTTATACTGACAATAAATTAATTATTTACATGTTAAAAGGAAGTATTTAAAAGCAGGATATATCTCCTTTAACACATGGACTTGGTAAAGTGGCCTATGAGTCCAGACCATATTTAAAACCAACTCTGCAACATCGCACCAGTTTTGTTTATTCATCTGTTTATGTTGATAATTATTATCCAATCAGGGACAAGCAATATTTTAAATCTTCCAGCAACACGGTTCATTTCAGCTCCAAAGCGGCGTGAAAACCGTTAAAACCCCTCAGCTCTGCACTCCACTGACTTCGTCTCATTCCTCACCTCTTCAGCGCCACTTTGGTGAAATGTTTTCTTTAGGTTTGCTGAATAAACGACTTCTACGAAACACAAACAGCTACTGGACGGCAGCATTTTCTCCATCCTGTCGCTGAAATGCGTCTTCGTTTGAAGCTGCTGACTCCTTCACACCTGCAGAGTTTGTGCAACCTGAAGCTTCACTCCTTTTTGTGTCCAATCAGAAAGCATGTGTGACTCAAATGTGTGTGTTGGAAGTCCACAGTAGAAACAATGTCACCCATTGAGACGTCTCTCTCACACACACATGCTCAGAGTGGTGCTGGTATTTGACTGTTAGATTTAACATGTCAGCTTTTCTCAGCTCTCATTTCCTCCACCTGCTGTATTCCTCTCCCACTGAGGCTTAAGAGCTCCTCGTCTGGTAGAGACGGAGTTGTTTACACAAGTCAATACAACGCGCACACACACACACACAGAATCCACTAATGCATAAGAAACAACACTAATATGTAGCACAATGTCTACATATTCAATGGATGCACTGCTAGACGAACAACGTAACTGCTCACCGATGTTTATCCCATTTTTACCTCCACCAGGTGGCGAAGGTCTGTTAGTAACTAACTCAAAAAGCACTTTAATTAAATTTCTAGGATGAAATAAGGAATGAGTTTAGGTTTGGGGGGTGATCCAGATCACCACATGGATTCAGAAAGCGTTTTGTTTTTTGTCATTTTGTTGTTCTATTGTTTTAAGGATTCTTTACGATAGGGGAAGGGATCATTTTACAATTTAGAAAATAAAAAATAATGCTGACGTAGCACCAAAAACAGTTTTCTGCAACTTTGTCCAACTGCAGCAACATACTTGAGTTGTTTTTTGTTTATTTTCCCTCTGAAGAGTCTCTTTGTCTTCTGTAGTTTTTACCGATTTTAATAATGAGACGTGTTAAAAATCAGCTCAGTTGTTTCAGATGAAATTTCTCCTGATTTTCTTCCTGTTGGGGTGTACACATCCCCGAAGCTGTCCGTGCCTCAGCTCGGCTCAGTGAACACAGCTTTCTGTTAAAGGACACACACACAAACCTCCTCTGACCCCGTTCAGCATGGCAGACAGGTTGCTATGGTTACCACACCAGCATACTCCGGTTTGGCTGTTTTGTGGTGGATGCTGAATTCCTTTGCAGATGACCGAGCAACACGCCTCCACATGTGGCGGCATTTTCATTGCTTCAAACAGAACACACACACACACACACACAAGAATGCAAATCAGCTTTTTGGTGTGTGTCAGAGATTTTAATGTTTATACTCCCATTTGTGATGCCACATCCTCCCATTACCATAGCTGGAGAGATGAGGTGTAGGCAGAAGCCATGCGGTAACCAACAGGTCTGAAAGCAAAGCAAAACCAACTTTTTTTTATCCCGGATCTTCTTCAGGTAACAAAACATCTCTGCATGTGGTCACTGCAGCGGCAGCAAGGCCGAATCCCAATGAGGTTTTCCCGCAGCATTAAAGGCTTTTCTGGCATGGAGGTAAAATTCCTCCATAGTTGACACGGCAACCGTTTGGCTCTGTGTCCAGAAGGCTAACCAGCCACAACAGGCTGGCTAATAAAACCAGCCTCTGATAAGCAGTTAATGCCCCAGAACTAATTACTGCACTGCCGCCCTGTTTTCTCGCTTCTGAAATCAGGAGTCTCACACACGTACACACACACACAGCTGTGATAATCGGCTTCTTACTGTTTTCAGGGCTGTGACAGAAAAGCTTTGGGAGCCAAAAAGAAAAAAAAAAAGGTTTGGTTTGTAGTTTTCTACCAACATAGCTATTTTTAGTCTTCAAATCTGCAGGGGTGGGTCTAAAAATGTTTGCGAGGGGGCCAGGCAGGGGGGGCAAACCTGGAAGAGGGTGGAACGTGTAAATGACACTATAAACATTAACAAATTATAACTAAAGATGTCAACAAAAGTAAGAGAGATAATGTATAAACATTTAAACAGATAATGCAAAGAAACTTAAAGGAGATATATCCTGCTTTTAAATCCTTCCTTTTAACATGTAAATCATTAATTTATTGTCTGTATAAAGTAGAACCGCAATGCTTTGGTCTG
>JBAMHV010000003.1:5189076-5200030 GCA_037177535.1 Pseudomugil gertrudae
TGGAAAACCCCGGAAGGGGGAGGAAGTTGAGAAAGAATGGGTGCAATTCTAAAGTGCGGGTTTCTACCTGCCAAAGAAAGCACCCCCCCCCCCCCCCATTTCCCTTTCTAAAACTCATTAAAACTCCACATCTCCCAGTTGTTTACTCTGTACCATGGACATCTTCAATGTGACGTCTTGTGACACGTAAATGCGTAAAAGTGTGTCTGTAGCACTTTGGCGATAAACTTCATATTGTATTTGCACAAATCTAGGGTTAATGGAAACACACCTAACGATGCAGCTGTGAATCACACACACTATTCTCTCATATAAGTCAAATGATCACTATAATTATGAGAAAAAAAACTTGGTGGAATTATGTCTGATTCAATCCCCCCAGGTAGCTGACCCTTCCCTCTAAAGTCACAAAGCGTGCACCCACAAAAGCCCCTCTCTCCAAAGTGTGGGGGTGGCAATGCTCGTGAACACTTAAAGGTTTCAGACACAGAAAGAGTCGGTTCTCTGTAAAGCTCACTGGAGTGACTTTTGGAATCAGACACAGGCCATAAAGGCAACCAGCAACGCCACGTGATAGAAGAGGTGCCGCTCTGAGACACATCAACAGCTGTCCAGGCACTCAGGAGCGGTCCAGAAAGTTTAGAGAAGAGGTTTCAGTGTAGATTAATACGATTTTTATCAAACATTAAAATGTACAGTTGCTAACGTTTTCATCTTAACCAGCTGGAGGCTAGCTAAAGCAGTTTCACTATAGATGCAGTGGAACTGTAGAGCAGTATCATATTTCAGATATAATCATCCTAGCTAAATTATTATTATCATCCATATACATGCATACCCTTTGTATTGCTCATCCGGAGTCTGTCATGGGTGCAGCAGCCTAAGAAGGGAAGCCGCCCCCCACAGGCATGTTTGAGCATGCAGAGAACGCATGTTGGAAAAAAAATGTGGCCATTGAAATCAGACAAACCATCTTTTTTCAAATTCTCAGGTTAAGATTGAAACACTTGTGTTATGTTAAGACTTCACCTCTATCACGCAGACGCAGCGGAACAAGCTGAACTGTTATTGTGGTCGTTACGGAGTCGTATTGCTGCTAAAAATAGATGAAAGCAGCTGAGTATCTGTCATATGATGTTTAACATAAATATGGAAACCTCTCTCATCTTTGCCTCAACTGATTAAGGTGCTAAACCCCCTCACTGGGAAAGGTTTGACAGGCTTTGCATCCTCCACACGAGGAGGAAGAGTCCTTCACACTTTCTCTGCAGTTTTATTCAAACAGCTGTTGATTGTGTCCTCTGCTCTGCAGCCACGCAATGCAAATCTCATCTGAACATATCTGAGGCTGAAATAAAGCTGAATCAGAGGCTATTTTGAAATCCAGGCCTGACATATTGTTTAACGTTACACAGCTATGACATCAGAAATAATGTTTGAAGCGCTGCAGGCTTGAAGTCTGCATCAGGCGTCATGTAACATGTTTTTGTTGAATTAAGAGTTTAATGTATAAACAATCCGATGTTCAGCCATATAGAGTGCAAATCATGTTGAAGCTTGCACTTCATAACTTAGTTAAAGGTTTATAAATGTTACTTCAGTGGGTTCTGACCCTTTTCTGTTCATTGATAACATGTTAGGGACAAATTAAAGATCTGTACAGCAATAAAAGTTGCATCTGTTTTCTTGTCTACTCATCGAATTGTTGTTGCTAAGCAACAACGTGATTAGAGCTACAGCTTAAACTGAGCTAATGTTTTAGCTTCATCTACTAAGATGTCCATCAATCTTTCCGATAAAGCTAACAAGGCTCCTACAAATAATCTCTGCTACGACAGAGGCAAACAGACGCTTGCAGGTTGTGTAGATCAAACTTGTTGCTATAAGAACACTAAAATGTAAGAAACAATGCAATGACGTGTCCTAATTCCATACACTTCATCCATACACTCGCTAATAAGTTCTAGACATCCAGATTTACTGTTTTCACCTGCTTAGACATGTAGAAGCTGACGGGAAGCATCAGATAGCTTTTATCAGATATTTCTCCAGTTCAGGGATTAAATCTTTATTGGAAACAAATAATGACATTACACAGTTCAACGCTTTTTAATGCCCCTAAGAGAAAGGATTATTTATACAGCACCTTTCATAGATAAAAGCCCCAATGCTTTATAATAAAAATCTATATAAGAAAACACGAACAGTCATAAAACCTCTCATTGATTTTTTAAAAGCATTTACAGAATCAAAACATCTCAAAACGAGAGGCAGCACATTCCACTGTTTGCCTGACAGGATCTATCATCGCAGGTCCAATCGTGTGGGACTAGTCCTTATCTCTGATATGACGATATCAGAGTACGTGTTGTTGAATGAGATCAGAATAGTGTGTGTGTGTGTGTGTGTGTGGAGGGGGTGGGGAGCAGAGAGAGCTGTAAAAGTAAAGATGAGTATATTAAAATGACATTTAAAATAGATTGCTACCATGTCAGAGATGCTAAACCCGGGCAGAGAGCCTTGTGCAGTAGCATTCTGTACAGACCGCAGACAATGTAGCTTTTAAACAAGTTAAAAGGCTGTTACGCTATTTTAGACGGGAAGAATTAAAAGGTGGATAAGTACCAACAGTCTGTGGTGTAATTTGAAAAAGGAAAACACAAGTTTGTCAGAAGAAAACTACTAGCTGAGTCATTTTCTCACAGGTTGGTGTGTGAATGTGGGAGCTCTCAGGTTGACTACTGTACCCTCATCATATGGCCATTAGTGCAATTCGTGTCCAAATATTTGTTACAATAAGTCAATTCTGAAAAAAACCTAGTTGCTACAACATGAAGTGGTGGAGAAGGAAGCTGTTACTGACACTCAAGACAAAATCATGGATGGTTACTGGCCTCCAATGCACTCATGAACTGGTGGAATAAAAAACAGCTGGTTGGAAACTTGCTGTAGTTCTCAGCATGACCATGTGTTGCTTTATGAGCCTGCCAGCTCCTCTACCCTAACCTTTTACAGGATGAAGCAGGTGCAGCTGATGGATGGAAGTCTTGCAGAAAGCCGACCAAACGTGCTACTCTGAATCATCTCCTCCATTTTCTGGGTAAATGCCACCAAGCGGTACTGGACTTGGATGCTGTGGATGCTTTCCAGGAAATCCCAGCATCACAATCCATCTCTTTAAAGATAAAAATGATCAGCTGTTCTGATTGACATGTCAGATGAAAGTTTAACACATGTGAGAGAGGATTCTTGTCTGTTGTCCTGCTATGGGGTCTCGTCTAGAAAACTCTTCATTTGTTCTGACTTTGCTCCATCTTTAAACCTTCTGTTAGAGATGTGACTAGATGTCACTTTTAAGTGTTACATGTTTGCTGTTGGAACAAGTGAAATCAGTTACTTGAATGAGCTCATTACATATGTTTGATTTGGTTTAATTAGATGTAAAGTCCTCTCAGATGCAGCAGCAGCAGTGGAAGAACAAAACCCGCTGAGCAGACTGTGTTTCTGTGGCTGCCCAATAAAAGAAAAAGAGGTAAAGGAAACTCGAGCCAAGCAGAAAGATTATTTTGAAGCAAGTCCAAGGAAGGAAGAAGGGTAGTTAGCTTTAACAATGTTCTCTGCTGTTATTACAGCGAGCAGTGAAGTGGAGTGGAGTGATACAGCAGGGACAGATATAAGAGGGGAAGAAGAATAGAACAACTTTATGAAACTGTTGGTGTTTGTTGAAGAACTAGGCGATAGTCGAGAGTATTATTATGAGTAAGAACTGGATAGTAGAAAGTTGTCCCATTACATTTGGGGAGATCCAGAAAGCCAAAACAAACAAAGACAAGTTGCCACTTTAGTGCAGGATGGTTTATACACTCAGTAAGTTAAACACAGAGGAATCTGGGGACAGGTTTTTATCCCTTTTTAAACAAATTCCCAAGACCAAGAAACATTTACAGCTACAACAAGACACATTTAAATACAGTAAAATAAATGGGCTGTTATGAGGACTAATGCACTCTGAACGAGTTTAAATGACCAGGCAGGTTAACTTCATACAATTTTATCAAGCTAACAGTGGCTAGCATCATTCCTTCATATCATCATAACCAGCTTCAGAACTTTTTGAGTAAAATTAATGAGGTCTTGTGATAAATTAGAAGGGTAAATCAATTTGTAACAGAGTTAGGATTGATAAATCAGGTTTACTCGTGACATAGCACTGCAGGTTAGCAGGGACTATAGGAGAGAGGCAGCATCCAGGACATCACCGGTCCATCACAGAAACACCAACAGTCACTTAAACTCACTGCTGGGAGATTTTATCACCAATAAGGCTACAAATAGAGCTACATTCAGACTGCAAAGACTCTTTATCATTAACAGTGTTATGTTTGTGCTTAACAGAAACAAGGAGACAAAGAACAGTTTAACTAACTCCTTGTATTCGGTACTCAACTCAGTACATGATTTCATTCTATAGGCCAAATGGCCATGTAACCCTGATAAATGGTCGAGGTGTTTTGTATTTTACAAGATGTCTGAAAACCCAGGAGAATTCTGGATACTGTGTGTGGCCTCACAGCAAGAAGGTTGGAGGGAACTCATTTGGACCGTCTGTATTTTGCATTGTCATTATTTTAGTCGTTCCCCACAGCTCGTGACCATAGATGAGGGTAAAAACATAGATTGGTAAATTGAGATCTTTGCCTTATGTCTCAGCTCCTTCCTCACCACGACAGACCGGCACAGCGTTTGCTTTACTGCAGACGCAGCACCAATCTGTCTGTTGACCTATTGGGGTGTGAGTGTGTGTGTGTGTGTGTGTGAATGGGTGAGTGTGACTATATAAGTATATACATAGGAATGGGTGAAAAGGAGCAGTAGCAGACAGTGGTCTTACTGAATTAGATTCAGGCAGCTACGGGGAGCCAGTGAAGATCAATCAGGAGTGAACGTCATGTGATTTGAGTGATGAAACAGCAAACACTTGGCACTCGGTGCTGAGCCGAGCTCTTCCGTTCCATCTTCACCTGAAACCTTTACAATGTTAACACAACAGCCGCTGTTAGACAGGAAATAGGGATGTCATGATTATAGATTGTAAATTATAATGCCAACATAACCAAATGATACCACAACAAAGTACAGTGAGCAAGAAGTCTCATTCCAACTCAGTCTTCTCTGCTCTGTAAACAATAATTAGAAACTATACCTTAACTCTGGATTGGAAGGAAAAAACTTCAGGACTCAGACTATCTGTAAACTACAGTATAAAATAGTTTTATTCCCAACCTCTGAATTTAGAAACACAGGTAAATATTCACCTGGCTTTGAATTCCAGCTATCCTTTAGCTGAATAGCTACTGTTTGACACATAAATAATACTTGAAAAGTGAAAATATAGATGGAAACCAGGCTATAAAGCTGTACTTAAATACAGTTTCTGTTCCAGGTCATTGCATACTGATGACAAAAACAAAGCATTGACATCACAGCAAGCCAATCCTGTTTGAACAGCGTGACTATCCATGAAAAAGGGCTGAGAGCTTTTTTTGTCTACGTAAAACATATTCAGTGAATGTAGCGTAACTCAGCTCACTCTGTAAATCCAACATGAGTCCTACATAATTACAAAATTGAAATGATATTACAGTTATTCAGTGTGACATATATTAAACATTAGCATAATTTAACCTACTGAACATTAACCTTTACTTTTCCACACAAAACATGGTTTCCAACAATTTCTCAAACATATCGGACGTAGTTCCTTTCTGCTTTCGCCGCATCTTATGACATGCTTATTGGTTGTTGATCCGTCCTCCATTATGATACCTTGGTTATTCTTTCCATTACCAAGAAAATCCTACATTTAAGTTGTTGGCTTAGAAGAACCTCCCCTCCCCAACACACACACACACACACACACACACAAACAATACTTCCCACTCTAACATGCTTTCTCTGCAACTTAGACCCAAAACCCAAGCAGCATAAACATTGGGTCCTAGTCCTTTATGGAAAGAGTTTATTTAGTGCTTTTTAATTAGTTTGGGATTAATGGGATCCCATTATGGGATTAACTGGGATTAATCGTTAAATTAAATAATTGAGATATCTCAAAATTGGAGTGGCATCAATGAGATTGTCAGGAGTCTCATCTAATATCAGACCTTTATTAGATGGGGAATGTCCTGTGAAATGTAGAAAACAACATTTATAAGCAAAAGAGTGGCTCTGGTTTGTTAAAAATAGTTCATCTGATCTAAATTTGTCTTGTAGAATTAGTGTATCTGTGCATGGCCTTGGAAAAGTATATTCAGCATCAGCAGAAAATGAGTGCAGAAGAAGGGTTGCATCCAGGGTCAGAGCATCAGAGACCTGGTACACTGACTTCCTGAGCAGCCTTCCCAGCATTCTAATGAGTCCTGCCTTCCACAATGTTTGCCTAACAGCCAGGAGGATTTCTGTTTGACTGAGTGAGTTTCACCTGCTGAAACTAAACAGAAAAAAACTACTGAATAATCCAGATTCTACAGTAAACCGCTGCTACACGTCGGTGTACAAGCAGAGCCCACCACGAGGTAAAACCAGACATCTGCTGACTTTTCTCCCAATCCCGCAGAAGTGATGGGATCTGACAGAGAAGTCAGCAGACTGTCTGTGAACTCCAGCTGTGCCGGGCTAATGGACTTCCAGCCCGTTGCCGATCACAGCACTTCTTTAATATCTGTGCTCAGAAAGAGAAACGACCACTGGAGGAAGTGTTTAAGGATCCGCTTGTCTTTAGACACATCGGTCACTGCAGAGAAAGGCTGCAGATTCGATATGTATAATCAGATATGACAAAGGTATCAATGTGTGATGAGCCACCAAGACGGAAGAGCCACAAGAGGGAGAGTAGAAATACAACAGAGTCTAATAAGCAGAAAGAGGAATTCCCTGATTCCTTTCCTTGTTTAACTTTTATTTCTCAGAATTTCAAAATAAAATAGGAAATGTCTAAAAGTAAAATGGTTGGCAGGTCAGAAAGTGACCTTCAAAGAGTCTCAGCTTCCAAGATATAGCAACCTGAGAGATATTTGGTTTCATCAGTTAAAGTGAGACTATCCTTCAGATAAACAGAATAGTATATGAAGCCATACTTTACATCCAGTAACAGGTTAAGCTACAGCACAAAACTCTGCAGTCAATAATAGAATAAATCATCAGAAAATATGGAATAAGTCCATCTGAAACTAGAGTTGGAAGTGATCCAATACAATTTTGGTATTGGCCTCTAATATTGATGTCACTCATTGATTGTGTTATTTACTGAAATCCCCAATCCATCGCACAATCCACAAGCTATCATGGTCCTGTGTTCACAAATTATAAGTATCATGCAGCTAAGATGTAGCCTGATCTTTCAGATAGAGAACTCAGTGTGATGCTTGGATTTCATACGTTAGCATGCAAGCTTAATAATTAGCTTCCAGTTCAGATGCAGTGTGTCCAAACGACTGTTGCAGCAGGTCTGATGGGGAATAAATCTGTCTCTTTAGTTTGTCACCACTTTTTAAATATTTTAGTCTGGAATGTAAATATGTGTACAGCCAAGGTTTCCAGTTTCTGGGTTAAAATATTATTCTGCTTCCAGCAGACAATGTGAAAACTGAAGGGATTAACACAGAAAATCTGTTTCAATTCATCACTCTGGCCAATCAGTCTGTCAAGGATAACTCTGGAGAAGTCTGCTAGCTAAAATGCTCTAATCCTGCGTGACAATGCAACACATGAGGAAGGTGACTCGATTTGACACAAGAAAAAAAAAGCTGTTGCAAAAATATTCACATAAACAAATTTGGTTTGAGATTACATTGTTGTCAGATACACTAATTTCTGATATTGGAATTGGATCAAGCCCTGTGATGGACTGGCGACCTGTCCAGGGTGTACCCCGCCTCTCGCCCGATGTCAGCTGGGATTGGCTCCAGCCCCCCCGCGGCCTCGTTCAGGGAAAAGCGGTAGAAAATGCATGCATGCATGGATGGAATTGGATCAAACTCCAAAAAGTGCATCCGTGACTAAAATACTCTACTGCTATTTTTACATCCATCTCTTTACAGACCATAGTCTGAAAAAGAGAAAATATCCAGTGAGCAGCAGTTATCTGGATGTCTTGTTGATGTCAGAGAAGAATGAGTAGACTGGCTGGAGATGATAGAAGGGCAATGCAAAATCAGATGTCCACTGGCTCTAAAATAGCATCTCTTAACACACAATATATCCATAAAGCAGCAGAAGACTCCACCAGGAGCCTCATATGCAAAGGGTTGGTACACATGAACAGAATACGTACGCCATGTTCCATGTACAGAAAAATACTTTGCTTAATGTTCTTGTAAACTTGATTTGAGCTGATAATTTACCCTGATTCTCTTACAGCTGAAGTAACTGGTCAGACCAATGATTCCACCCTTCTCAAACAGACTAACATTTTTTCCATGACAACAGCACATGGCTTTATTGTTACAGGGAAAATAGGTGGACTAAGAAAACGTGAAATAAAATGACAAAATATTTAAATATTAACTAATAAATAAGAGACTGAGCATCTTGTTCCATTCATATGAGCGCAATGTGGTGTTACATGAACAGGCAGGTGCAGACTGAGCAGATCTGGAACATTCACTGGCATTGGTGCAGAGGGGAAAGAACATTTAGGAAACTTATACCTTCATCTGTGGATTTCATTTGGATGGGCAAGGCATTTCTTGGAGGGGCTTTGCACGCTTTCCCTGCCAGTAGCTGGCTTTGAACCTGTTGAATCCTTGACACTGAGAATTAAAGTTGTTCTGAAGGAAAAAGATGACCCAGCATGCACTTGCAAGGTGGACCTGATAAAGTCCTCGAGATCTACCATCCTGCATCCATTGTCCAACAGCTGAATCCAATGAATGGCTCGTTAGCAGGCCTCTGTGGGGCTGGATGACATGCAGCAGAGGAAATTCAGCTATTTAATTCAGGTGTGTTAGAAAGGGTTGAATCTAAAAGCTGCAGCACCCCTGTGATAAAGTGAACAAGTGCATGATGACACAATTTCAGCTGCTATTTGTTTGTATTTCTATTTTGTTTATAGTTTCTACTAATTCTTATGATCAGATAGGAAATGTTGTGTTCATTTTTTTATTTTGTCCACATGGAAAATGAATAGTCTTTATTTCCAGATTGCTCAGAGCAGCCTCTCCCTCTTCTCTTCTGCAGTGAAGACAAAGAGAAAACACAAACAGGACAGGGGCAGAGGTGTGATTATAATAACAGAAGCAAACAGACGGGGGAAGAAGGGAACTCTCTGCCTCCTTGTTTGGATGCTGGTGAGGTGTCAAGGCAAGCTGGAACCACTTCCATGTGACCGGATGTAATGAAAAGTGACAACTCTCCTCTCCCAGAGAGCCTTCTTGTTTAGCTTCAAATTCTGTTTGCTTCCTGAACACCATTTCACCTCTAAAGAGGACTCCCCTCATTCTGGAAAATGTGCTGCTTATTATTTCTTAACTGTTTTAATTGCCCCACGGAGAAGAGGAAAGAGATAGAGAGGACAAGCTAAACAGCAGATGTTCTGGGAGAAAAAGCAGCAGAGGCACAGAGATGGTTTGACAGTGTAATTTAAAAGATAGCATGTAAATTGATTATTGAATGGCAGGTATTCAGAGTGTGTCGGATTATCTAATGAGCATGTGATGGGAAAACTTCACACTGTATTCAATCTATCTACAAGAAAGATAAACGGGCTGCTCCATGAGGACGACTTTCCATCTTCAGCGAGTGTTTACAAGTCGATGAAGCAAAATAGCTTGTGTGAGAGATGTGCAGGGGCATCCCGGGGTGTTTCAATGCAGCACACGCTTTGATCGTGTGAGCGTGTTTGGAGACTGCAGCGTTTCTGATTCATGTCATTTAAATGCCTAAAAAGTCAGCTCTGTGTGCTGATGGAAATCCGTGTTGGATTTTTGTCCTCTGTGAGGAATAGTAGGTCACGTTGTGTGTGGGTTGTTTCACAACAGGACCGGCCTCGTATCCGCAGTGTGAGTGAGTGTGTGTTTATGTGTTTTCCACTCCCGTGCCCGTTAAAGATTTAAGTTAAATTGGCAGCGGAGGAAACAGTATGTGGGTTAGGGTGCCGTCCTCCTTGTTAATATTTCATCGCAGCCCTGGCAGAAAGAAATGGGGCAGAGACACAGAGAAAGCCTAATGTGACAGGGGCTGTGTGTGTGTGTGTGTGTGTCTTCAAGCTTTTTGTGGCTTTTTTGTTTCCTATTGATTTCAGGTTTTGTCCCGTTTTTTTTTTCAGGCTTTTTGTGCCTTTGTGTTGTGTTTTAGCTGAGTACTTGTGCGACACACACAGTCTACCAACACCCATTAATGACACACACACTTGCTTTGTATTTTAGTCTTTGTTGTGTTCAATATGTGCAATTGAAGCTTCCTTTCCTGATACAAAAAAGGAAGTTGACATCTCTTGAAGATGCTTCTAAAGAAAAACATGTCAGCTGCAGTGTGTGTGTGTGTGTGTTGGGGTGTTTGTGGAATTTTAAGATTCAGTATCAATCCAATACCACGACCAGTATCCCTAGTGTTATCATATTCGGTAGGTTTTGGTAATTAGGATGGATCTATAGTCAAATTGCCAAATATGAATGTATTGTTATTGTCAGGTTGCCGGCGGCGGCTGTGAGGTGTGGACCCAGGTGCAGGTGGAAACATGGGAGGATAACTGGACTGCATTTTTAACAGATTTATTTCTAATAAAAAAAACAAACAAAACAAACTAAAGACTCAAAATAAATTACTCACTGAGGAGACTCTAGACGCTTGTACCCAAAAACACACTAAGACTACACAGACTAACAGCAAACAATGAACCCGCAACCAGAACTGAAACCCCACAGACTAAATACACAGAACTAAACAAGACACAGCT
>JBAMHV010000003.1:5237318-5250135 GCA_037177535.1 Pseudomugil gertrudae
TCCGGGTACTCCGGCTTCCTCCCACAGTCCAAAGACATGCACCTTGGGGATAGGCTGATTGGAGAATCTAAATTGCCTGTATGAGTGAGCGTGTATGGTTGTTTGTCTCTGTGTGTTGGCCCTATGATGGACTGGCGACCTGTCCAGGATGTACCCCGCCTCTCGCCCGTTGACAGCTGGGATTGGCTCCAGCCCACCCGCGACCCCGTTCAGGGAATAAGCGGTAGAAAATGGATGGATGTATCTGATTCTTAAGCACAATTACACGGACAATATTCTGTACACTCTCGGAGCTTTCTACTGAATAACTAGCTCGGTAAAACACTTATGTTCAACAATATGCATTTCTGTTTGCAAAATGTTCATATAAATGTTATTAATACACGAAGTTTAGCTTAATACCAAAGCACAATTATTAAATCGCTGTAATGCAACTCTCTCACATTCCCCCATTGCTTTTACGTACCTGTAGCACATCAACATGACTATCACTACAAGCTAATAGGATTTTAAATGCCACTTGAACAAATCCTGGTTTCAAGGACACTTAAGTTGCTTAAGAGTTCACTCTTCCCATTAACAGTTTCAGAGAGAAATTATCCAGCAAGCAGCCATTGTCTGGACCATGTCTGAACACACAACGTGTCCAACCTTGAAGTGAAGAGGTTACAGCAGCAGAAGACGACAAATTTAAAACCCGAAGGGCCAGCTGTTCAAATATCAGATTTAGGTATCAGATTGGATAAAATCTACAAAAGGATTCTTTAAATCAGGTTACATCATGAAATATTTTTTTTCCAAGTTTAAAATCTGGATAAAGGTTTCAGTTTGTGTTGTTCCAGGATAACAGGATTATCCCGATCCCAACAAGTTAGAATTCAAACTGGATTTCAGAAATAAAATGTGGTAAAACTTTAAATTTGGTAAAATTATGGACTTTTTTATTCTGTGCATATGATTATATTTTTGCTCTTCACTTCTTCACCCTTTACATTAAATATAAATATAATATAATGTATAATAATAATCTTCAGCAAAGTAAAGGAAGTGTAAAAACAGTATCTTGTCACCATGAAAGAAACCCCCAAACAGTATCTAATAACAAACACAAATAAAATATCCATTTCCCTGTCATACGTCACTACATATTCAGACAAGAACCTGTCAAAAATAATTTTTAACAATTGCATCCCTTCCTACATGTCCAACAGTCCCTCATTCTGACAGAAAGCCAAAGGTTGGTCTGGTTGATCAACACAGGGCTCAGGTGCATAATTCATATTGCCACAGAGAGGGCCATGCAGACTGCTTAGTTAAGATGTTTCCAAAATATCAACAGTGTTGCAAATTCATGTTTTTTTTGTTGTGGTTTAAAATTATACACAGCTGTTTTCTATCTTACTGCAGTTGCTTTAGTGTAGATGTTTCTTCTTGAAGTTCTTTTAGTATATGCATCATGTTTTTTGCATATGCAGCACGTTGCAACTGTCGCCCACTGTATTCTTGTCCATAATCAAGCTAGTAAGTAATCATCTATGAAATAAAACATTGGTCCAGTGGAATAAACAAAGTTCTATTTACCAGGTAAATTTGTGTGAACAAACCAGCATTTTTTGTACTATTTCAATATGACTGTCAAACCAAATTATTGTGTGCTCTACCATGTCGTCATTTTGGCAACATCACGCATGTAATTTCTTCTTAAATATGTGAAAATGGGCATATAGTAGGAGCTATTAGGAGGGCTGTAAGTGTGAAGGTGGATGATTGACATCAATTTAACTGTAGCCTGTAGCTAAGAGCTAACCAAGATAACATGGATCTAACAAAACTAACCAGCTAACGGAGGTAGGTGGGATGAAGCTAAAGCGCACTGTTAGCCAGCTAAAAAAACACAAGCTGTGCTACACTCTGCCTACTTGTCAATAGATATGGGATACGTTTCAATCAAAGGGGCATGCCCTGAACAACACAGAGTTTCAAGATTAAATAACAATAAACAGATTAGTTATAAAATTCAACCCCCTTACAGTTTTCAGGAATGTAAACTTGACCTATTAAACTTAAAATATTGTTTGAATCAGACTGTAAACATATTTATTAAAGTTGGCCTTCTTAATATTGGATTCTATGGGGATTGCTTAGTTTTGGAGTCCCTATATGAGACGTGAAATGCCATTTTTGCCACTTCTGCACAGCCTACAGCAGGGCTAAGCAATTTAGTTCTACGAGTGTTGAAATCCTGCATTTCATTAGTGCCCTGCTCCAACACACTTGACTCAAATTATTGAGTCATTGTGTTGAACCGGTTTAATTTGAGTCTGGTGTCATGGAGCAGGGTAACATTGAAACCTACAGAGTTGGCACCCTTGTAGGACCAAACTGAGTTGACCTGACAAACAGCAGCTAACTCGAGCCATTAAAATTTCTTCAGCCACATGAAGGACGAGGAGTCTTGAAAGAAGTCCACCTGACCCCTCAGAGTCCTGATAGAAACATCATGCAGCAGGTTTGGGATGATGAGCGAACAGATACAATGATCATCTAAGTCCAAAGAGGATGGCTAACAGTTTTCTAGCACAATGCTAAATGTATATGGCCTACCACTTTAACCAATCCAGCTGATTTCATTTTGTTTCTGTTCTATTCAAGATAACTAAACAGATTATGTCATTATGCCACATTTAGTTTTGTTACTGGAAAGACACTTTTCAGCTGATTAATTAAATTAAATGAGAATAAATATATGCTGACTAAAAACTAGGGAAAGAACAAATGCTGCTGACCTCTAATCTGAATCAAGCAAATCCAGCTATTGTATTTTGTCTTAGATTTACCTGTCTTTTTCCTTTCCTGCAGTACCGTGCCATGTGTCTACGATGTGATGCACAAGTCATCTGATGTTACATTTGGAGAGTGAAGCTTTTAGGTTCCTGCTTTTTCTTACCTTTTAGTGTGAGCACACTGCAGGAGTTTTATTTGCAATCCACTTTGCTGCATGAAAGTGTGCAACCCCTGTAACCCACGAGACCCGCAGAGGCTCTATAAGCGTCTTCAAGTAGCAGCTTGTGTTTGGGTTTGTCTCCTCCATCATGCTTCGTTCTGTGACATCTGTTTATGCACTTTACCTTTTCTGCAGTGCATTATTACTTCTCTTCTCTGTACTCCTTTCATGTCTCTCGCTTCTGTATCTAAGGTAGTATGTCTGTGCTTTCTCATCAGTCAGAGATGTTGGAGGCTCAACAACCACTTTTAATGGTAAACACACATTTACCAGGAGGAAAAACATGTCTGGGAATGAAAGCAGTGCAGAAAAGACATTTTAAGCATATAGTGTGTGATTGTGACAGAGCTCAGAAATATTTGAGGAATGTTGGCTGAACCAGTAAAAAAAGAAAGATGTTTTAAGGTGATCCTGATAAGAGACAAACTTACCTTGACAGGTGAAACAGAAAGATGAATAATGATTCATTCATAAGTTGCCTCTGATTTTCTTAACTTTGTCACTCTTTTCTCTACTTCTCCATCATTTGTCCTTTTGTGCTGGTTAAACACCCCCCCTTCTACCTCCTTCTATTCCTCCTTTTTTTAACAGTTTTTACTATTTTACAGCTGCTGTATTTGGACACTGTTGTGGCTTTAACTTCTCCACAACAGCAGATGGCTTCTACTGTGCTTCTCTTTCAAGTCATATTCATTTATGTCTTACTGTTGAACTTTATGCCCATGTTTATGGATTTCTTTCCATACTTTGTAAGGATAATTAAAGGATCATCGTTGTGGTCAAACAGCTCGTCTCTACGGAGGTCAGATGATGTGGTGTTTAGTAGTTTACAGTATTTAAAGTTGGTGATTTGATTTAAAGGTCATTCTAGAAATAAGGAAATGGTAAACATGAACTCGGAGACTTTATCCCCGATAAGAGGATTACGCAAGTAAGCATGACATAAGCAAAATAATATTTTCACCTGCTGTCACAGTAAAAAGGAAAAAAAATGTTTAAGAAAGAAACCTCAATGTGGGAAACTTCTGATTGGTTCATCTGGGGTGTGAGTCATTCAAGGCGGGAGAGAGGAGGCTCTGGACTGAGAGTTTAGTGGATAGATAGCAGATGAGGAAGGATGAGGATGGATTAAGTTGTAAAAGATGGATAGATGATGAATAGATGGTAGGAAGTATGAAATGATTAATGAAAGAGGTAGAAAATGTATAGGTGAATGAGTGAGAGAGAGGGAGGAAGAACTGGTGTGGGAGAATGAATATATGGTTGGACTGGGGAGAAGGATTGCAGATTGAATTAATGACTATGTTAAAGTAAGGATAGATGGAGGAGGAAAGTAGATGGATAAAGGAAGATGATGTGTTATTAAAAGAGGAAAGGAAGAATGTGTGGGGGACAATGGGCAAAGGATGGATGGATGGATGGATGGATGGATGGATGGATGAATGGGTGGATGGATAGATAACTGAGGGATGGTTATGATAGATCAATAAATGAAAGAAGGATAGGTGGATGAATGGAAGGAAAGATGATGAAATAAGGATGAGGACAGATATGCGGAAGGTGGTGTTGATATGTAAGTGGGTGAAGCAGGTAGAAGCTGAGCAGGTGATCAGAGGAACTGAACTGAACTTGTCATCAGCAGATTTTATGATGACTGACAACATAATGATGAGCTTTCCACGATGGACCAGAGTAAGTTAACGTCAGCCTGTCTGCAGCCTAGACACATATTGACATCATCCAAAGTCAACAATACTTACAAGTCAGTGTTTTTTAAAGGTGTCTTGCTGTCAATGCAGTCTGAGGAGTCCTTATAAATGATTCATACGACAAATGAATATCTTTCAGCTGACTATTTCTGTGATGGATTGGTGAACTGTCCACGGTGCTCCCTGCCTCCAGCCTGCTACTTGCTGGGAAAGGCTCCAGGTTTACTCTCAATCCTGAATCGGACTAAACATGATAGAAAATGGACGAATAGTGACCATTTCTAATCTACCAGCAAAACAGGAATCAAATCTTCATTCTGATGTGATATAAATATTCAACATTTTTAACAGGTGTTTTTAGTCCACAAGTAACTACAGTGGGTAAGAAAGTTACTAGCCAAAATGCTGCCAAGGGAGGACATTTTTTGGTGTAAATCAGTTTATGCCTATATGTAATATGATTACTAAATCCAGGATTCATTATGACAGACAGACTTCTCTTGACAATCTTCACATATTGTTGATTTAGAAATGAGTTCTCAATCTTCTACTTTTATCCAAGGTCATATGCAGGAGCCTATCCAGAGAAACAGTCACCTCTTTTAGTGGATCTTGGGGGCATCCTTGTCATTCCCACCTGAGAAAGAAAGTCCCCTGCTTTTCTTTATGTCGTGACCAGAACATCTCACAAGTGAGGCATTCAGGATGCATCCCAACCAGATGCATCAAACACTTTATCTGGCTCCTCTCCATTAATTGCTACCTTATGGTATTGGTAGTGGCTGAGAACCCCGATGAACCTGAGGGCAATGTTGTCTAGAGGCAATAACACCTGGAAAGGTTCCCTACAGCAAAGTGATCTCAGGAGTAGGGAGCCATACTAAGACTGATTTAAAGCCTTGATGAAGCATGGCAAACATGTCACCTCACCCAGAACAGAGTAAACATGGAAACCCCCTGGAACCAGGCCTGGGAGAGGAGCTAATTAGAGAGCGGCTGGTGGTTGAGCCTTGGTGTCTAAACATCAGCTGGACCCACAAAAAAAAAGGTGCACGTTGCTTTTTTTGAACTGTTCCATTAGCTAAAGGGCAAATTAGTTTTAGATCATTTTTACACCTATTCAGCAAAATCCATTTGTGTCTAATGGAAACTTACACATTATTCATGTCTCCTTTTATGAGCCAGAATCCTTTCACTCTGAAAATGTGTCACAGTCATATCCGCTCTCTTATTAACTCTATTCAGTGGCTTTCTTTTCTGGTCTAAGAAGGCAAGTCCCCCCTCCTTCTCCAAATTTATCTCAGGGCTTCTACATACCAACCAGATGAGAAACTGTGTGAGCATCTGCAGTCAACCCTCCAGCTGGCAGCTTTCATGTCTGCTTATATCCCAGAAAAACCTGCTGTGGGGGATGCAAACAACTCATTTGTCCAAGTGATCACATTAGTGTACTTCTTTATTGCATATTCAGTTATTCATATTTAGGTTGTTTTAATTTTATTTTTTCTTGTGTGTGTGAGTGTGTCTATGAGGGGCTCATAAATCACACTATGAATTAAAGGCTAAGCACCAGGGTGCCGCCAGGAAATACCACTGTATTATCTGCTGAGTGAATTAGAGGACAGGGTGGCTTGTGGTGCGTTACAGGCGAGGCGGTCTGAACACTGAAGATAAAACTATTTGCATGTGTAAGTGTTACATTGGGATTAAAAAGCTCTTCCACATTATAGTTGTTGTTTACAGCTCAGATATATGTAATGGGTCCAAGGAATTTTCACTGGTTAAAAGAGATGATAGAGAATGTCAGCAGCAACAGCGCCCTGAGATGACATTGTTGTGAAGTGGCGCTATCCAAATAAAGCTGAATTGAAGTGAATTGAACATATAGGAAGAAGAGCAATTTTCCAACTCAAATAAGAAAAGGGGGAACATTTTCATTATGAAAAATAAAACAAGAATTCTGTTTCTTCTTATGTTTGACAAAGGAGCCGTCACATAAAGCGTCTCTATATCCTCTGCTCTATGTGGATTTACTGTCTGCTGTCACTAAAACCTCAAACATCTGCTCCACATCTGGAAGCCAATCAATAGCTAATTAGTTAAAGTGACAGCAGTAATACAGCAGGATTAAAAGTGCTCACATTGGATACTGTTAGAAAACCAATGGCTCTGTCCAGGTTTAGTTTGACAGACAGCGAGAGAGAGAGAATTATCATCAAGAAGACACACCCATGGACATCATGGAAACACAACACAGGCAACTTTAAACAAACAGCAAAATAAAAGCATGGATTTACTGAAACAGGCTGAAAAGATTGAAACAGATTTCTGAATTCAGTACTTACTGTATCAGAACAAGATGCTTTTTTAGATCCGACGCTTTCACAATGCCAAGGAGGAAAGACACCAGCAATGATCACAGAGAAGCAACTGTCATTAAAAACCAGTCTGGAAAAGGTTAATAAGTTGTTTTTCCAAATTATTTGGAGTCTATTGTTCCACAAAAGAGGAATATGTAACAAGTGGAAGGTATTTAGTTCTGTTATTAGCTATTATGAGACAAGGTATTAGTTTTGGTAACAGGAAACTTAAATCAGAAGGCATCCCTAACAAAAATCTTTTGGAAACTAATAACTAAATATTGATATCAGCCTTTATGGTCTGTAGGTGTGTGTGCATATGTCTCAGTCAGGGAAGTGTTAGAAAGTCATTTCCAAGCTATTTAGTGCATCAAGCATAAAAAAAAAAAAACAACTCAAAAAACATTTTTTATAAGTGGAAGGCATTTAAGATAGCAGTCAATCATTCCAGGAGTGGTGGTCCCAGCAAGTCCCATGCAACACTGAGCAACTAAAAAACCCATCTCAGACTCTCCAAGCCTCAGTTATGTAAATGTCCAAACTCCTGACAGTTTAACCAAAAAACAAAAACAACAAACAACAACACAAAAGAGAAAGTATGGCTAATTATAAAAAATTGGAGGAGAAAACCTTTTCTCCCAAAATCAGCTTTGGTTGGCAAAACTGCATCTGAACAAACCATGAAATTCATGCATTGTCCTTTGGACCTCCCAGACTAAATGGAGACGTTGGAATTCACAAGAAAACAACTCATACCAACTAGCAGGCACAGGGGTGGATGATTTGAGCTTGTTCTGAAGCCTCAGAACCGGGACACCTTGTAGAGGTTCTTTGGCAGCATGCATTGCTTCTCTGGGTGGTGTGTGGTCTGCATCTTGCAGAGGCAGATACTTCCGTATCACCTGTACTCGTCCACTAAAGAATGACTGGTGCTGCGTTTGGAAACATTTCTTACACCTGAGGGATGATCGAGCTCTGACCAGCATTTAACTTTCAGAAAGTTTTGCTCAGATAAGGGAAGTTATCATCAAACTTTGACAGGAAAAAACACATGTGGAGTTTGTGTTTGTGGGTGGTGCAGGTCAGCAGGTCCATCTCTGCCTTATTGGAAGCTACCTGGCTGCCAGTGAGAAAAAGGCCATAAGTTTATCTTATAGTGCACAGCCATCCTTCTTCCTGCTCTCATGCCGTGGCGATTAGCTCCTGAGGCTCATTAGTCATGCATATTTAAAGCTGAGCATATGCCGCTCTTGATTGATTTGCATTTTATAACCTCTGCAGGGAAGAAAACATTTACATGTCCACACCTGCATCAGCACACCACAAAATGAAATGTTTTATAATTGTGTAACCAATTACAGCAATTGTCATGTTTTCTAGAATGCTCTTCCTTCATGATCTTCTATATTGAAGCTGAAGAAGTTGTAGTTTATTTCCTGATTATTGGGTTTTAGACTCCTTGTTATAATAAAGCTCTTTTTCTATTATACTGGTGTTTAAATGTGCGGAGATGCAGAAACAATGCAGTCTTTCAGAACAAGAAGTCAGTGAAAGAAAAATTATTGTTCCTGTATTGAGATTATTGGTGAAACCCACTATGATTTTCAAAATAATGTATCTAAGTAGGAGATTTTTTTCTGTGTCTGAATCCTGTTTTGAGTGGGAATCATTAAACAGAAAGACACACACAGAGGGTTTGAATAAATCCAGTTTACTAAATAAAGTTCTCATATAAAATCCTCGTCCTCCACCGTGAAACCTATCCAAACTCAAAACATAGACTCCTTTATCCAACTAGAGATAAATATAACTCCTGCAGCTTTGAGAAATACACTCACCAGTTTAACCTTACCAGTTTGCCTCACCTGTACTGGAATGGATGCTCTTCATCCTTCAGAACGGCTTCAGTTCTCTGGTTCTGTTCCTTATAAAAACACAAACTGCAACATATAAAGAGAACATAAAAAATAGCTGAAAGGAGCAAGTAGAAGTAAAAAACCTATCATTATCATTAAGTAACCTCACCAGTTACTTAATGATAAACTCTGATGACAAGTTTATACATTTTTGTTCAGAATGCCAAATCCCTTTCATGACCTTTTGCCTTCTAGATTAAAAATACAAATTTATGACCAACCCACACATTGATATGAACACATACTAATCTGCATGGTACCAATACAATGTTCTTAGGCCCTCAAAGACACATTATGTACATTTCTGACCTTAAAACTTTGCATTCCAGACTTGGTGGTACAGCAACATCTATCATGCGACCCAGCAGCGTCTCAAGACTTAGAAACTACATTATATAAACACATAGGCAGTTTTGAACGCATAATTTGGCTGATTAAATGAGGCCAGACAGAAAGTCATTATCAGAGGATGAAGACCGGCTGGCTGGAGAGTGATCACAGTACAGGTAAGATACAAAATAAATGCTGAATATGCTGATGATAGGCGGCACATTGCTCAGAAAATTGCACAAGTTCTGCAGTGTGTCTTTAAACCTAATGTATTGTATGAAATACATCAATTTTCTGAAACCTGTTGCACCATTTCTGCTTACTCCTTTTGACCATTGTAAACAAATGTGGATGTACACTGTTTATATTATATGCCTGCTCAAATATACATTATTCATTCATTTGTTCATTCATTCACTCACATTTTGGTAAAATCTTTGTCCTTAATCTAATACCATGGTGTCTACAACACTGATTATTCTGAGATATTGCACACTAATAAGGGGTTAAAAAAAATAAAGAAAATAAACACATTATGTACTTCTATTCTCTCTTACTCTTTTTGAAACATTTTGTTAAAAAGCCAAAAAAGACTTTAGTTTAAAAGTTTTCATTCCCCCTCAATTGTTTCTGGGTGAGGGAAATATAGCTAACCTCTTATCCTTCAGAAACCTTCAGAAATGTGTAATTAGGTATTCACCATGTCTTTCCCTAACAGCACTATAGACTTTGCACCACATCCCAAAGGTGTTGTATTGGATTGAGATCTGGTGACTGTAGAAGCCATGTGAGTACTGTAAACTTTCAGTGAACTATGAGTTAGCTTTCATGTGAGATCCCACATGGAGTCAGTATTCCTGGAAGATACTAGAGTTTATCGTTTATGAAGAAGAGCACAATGGGCCTTCATCATTTGTTGAACAGAATATTTGACACTTTTTTCAGTAACAAGATGAAAAGTACCTATTTATCCCAAACTGATGGTTCAGAAAGGCCAAAGTGCAGGGTCAATATAAGAACAGAGGTTTTCACCATCTCAGATTAACAAGCGGTTGTTTCACCTATCAGATATGTGCCCCTCTGTCTATGCATACAGTTTCCTACTCATTACCCTAACCTCTTCAGATGCCTTCATTTACCTATAATTCTCATCTCCAGTCCCCCCACCCTCAGGCCTATCAGGCAACACAGAATGGAGCAGCAGCAAACTGTCAGGAGCAGGGAACGCAGAAGTGAGGTGTGGACTCAAATGCAGGTGGGAATCACTGGAGAGCAGCAGGGTTGCCGATTTAACGAATTTATTTCTTAAAAACAAAAACTAAGGACTCTGGAAACAACTATACACTGTAGTCGACCTGAAAACTAACGCAGAGAAAGAAGACATGAAAAACAATGATCGCGCACCCACAACTGAAAACCCCAAAGACTAAATACACAGAACTAAACGAGAAACAGCTGAACACAATTAAAACACAGGTGAAACTAATAACTAAACACAAAGCTTAACTGGAAAACAGAAACGAGGTAAACCCAAAAAAACACCACCCAAATGTCCAAGTCCTGACACAAACTGCTCACCATTCTGCTGTGATTTGGACCAATGCCGAAAACCATCACCCACCACTCTGACTTCTTGAATAAATTGCGTGAGAAAATGACTATCTGTGGTTTTAGAAGATGCTTTCTGTTTCAAGGTGGCAAAGTTCAGTTTCCTTGTGACAATGAAAGAAAAAGTAACATAAGAAAGAGAATACAGCATGAATGAAAATGTTCAATATTTTCACCTCTTGATCTCAATCTCTGCTTCCTGTGTTGCTCTTTGGCCGCCTCCCTCCCACTTATTTTATGTTGACATTTTCTGTAAACCTCTTTGCTTTCTTTTTTGTACTTTTGTTCTGTAAATCATTTAGTTTTATGCTTGTCTCCATCTTCCTGCAGAGATGGAATTCAGCTTGCTGATGTGAAACCTGTTATATATAAGTCTTTAGGTAACAGAGATCTGAAAAGAAATTGTTCTAATGTATACCATCAATGGAGGTTTTTTTCTTACTTAACTTAGTATTGTTTAATCACATGTTGGCAGGCATATTAGAATACATAACTTTCATTATAAAACTATAATATATGTATATATACACACACAGAGAGAGAGAGAGAGACACACACACACACACACTAGGTTTTTGAAGAGCTGAAGTCCAGCTTGGTGGGCGGAGGGAGAGACCAGCTACCCTGTGGAAGAAATTCACTTCAGCCACCTTGTTCTGCCGGTCACTCCCAACAGCTCGTGGTTATAGATGAGGGTAGGAACATAGATTGACCAGTAAATCGAGAGCTTTGTCTTCTGGCTCACCTCCTTCTTCACCACAACAAACTGGCACAGAGTTTGCAATGCTACGTGCATTTTATGTAATCCAAATTGCATCACATACTGTGAGAGCTTTCTCATTGCTTCTGTATGATGTCTTTCAAACAACATTTCCTTTTGAACAGGTCATTCACAAATGAACAACACAAGCCAGCCTAATTCCACATTTGTGTGTACTTTTGACAAATAATCACAGCATTGTGGAATCAGAGGAGGCATCGATATGGTAGGATTTTGTGCCACAATGCCAGTTTTATGTGTAAAAGCTACGGAGTTACACATTTTCCTGCTAGTGGTGAACTATGATTCACTCTATATCTGAACTTTCTAAAATGACACAATCTGCAGTGAAGGGGTTTAGTCCTGACATGAAAAGATTTGAAAAAAAGCCTCTAATCTGAGATCTGGTGTGAAGGAAATGAAACTATAAGTAATCAGAATTTTGGATGTGGAAATTAGCCGAAGCTTTACGAAAGGAAAAACTAAACTAAACATTCAACAAATCCTTCTCAAATTTTCCCATCTGTTGAGGCCTTGGGGTGGTTCTGGCTTTCAAATTTTATTCTGATAAGTTTTTGTACCAAGACAACACAAATTTTATCTGGTCCATTTGCTACTTCCAGATTGGACCTTCATCGTACATAACTGGTGTCAATGTTTTGGAAGCATTCCTCAGAGGTTTGGCTGCATATTGACATGATATCATCGCAGATACAGCACATTTGTTGGTTGCACATCTATGGTGAGAATCTCTTATTCCATCATGTGGCAAAAATGCTTTATTGGATGTAGTTCTGGTGACTGTGGAGGTTGGAGTACAGTGATCTCATTGACACATTCAAGAAAGCAGTTGAAGATGATTTGAGCTTTGTAACATGGTGCATTATCCTGCTGGAAGGAATAGAATAGAATAGAATAGAATAGAATAGAATAGAATAGAATAGAATAGAATAGAATAGAATAGAAGTACCTTATTCATCCCAAGTTGGAAAATTTAGGTGTTGCAGCAGTACAGTGGTGCTTCTAACAGTAGCAAAGTAAAAACAAAATAAAAAGGCAAGTTTATTTGTATAGCACCTTTCATGTACAAGACAACTCAAAGTGCTTTACATTGAAACAGAAAAAGCATA
>JBAMHV010000003.1:5264573-5285667 GCA_037177535.1 Pseudomugil gertrudae
CCCCCCCCCCCCCCCCCCCCCCCCCCCCCCCCCCCCCCCCCCCCCCCCCCCCCCCCCCCCCCCCCCCCCCCAACAAAAAATAATTGAAAACCACTGGGTTAACCAAATAAAACAAAACTGGACTGAATTAGACTATGAACTAGAACATGCTTTCAGATCCCTTTGTCGTCAACTGGTGATGTATGTGTTTGCACCTTTAAAGTAGATGGGACGCTGTCTAACTTTATTAACCCCGCTTGTATGTATCTTTCAGATCTTTTTAGATTCTCTTGAGGCAGCCAGGACATGAGGTGGGACAACGGTACACATAGAAACCATGACAATACAGAAATGCATTGCACACACACGTTGTGCACAGGCCGACAGACAGACAAATGCTTTATGTCTAACGTGTTCTTGCAGAAATACACTATAAAATACACAAACAAAACAAGGCATCCCCAGACAGCATCAAAGACAAACAACACAATGTCCAAAACACTTCTGAATAATGACTGAATTAGGATGGCTTATGCTCTAATATATCCAGGCTGCAACATATTAATAAAGCAGAACTGAATTTAGGTCAAATAAATGCAGCATGAGACTGCTAAATTGGTTTTTAATAACTTTATCAATAGTTCTTGAAATGTTAATATTGATAAAGAGGTGATGTTTTGCATTGTTGTTTAATTCAAATAAAACCTGATCTCATCTGTTTCTCCTCGGATTTCTCAGTTATCCCTTCTCTCTTCAGAGTGAAAGATTAAATTACAAATCTGTTTGTTTCCTTAACAAGGGAATTGCTTTTTATGAATTAGTTTATATGAACAGTTATAATAAATTGAACCAAGTAGAAACTGATTGAATTGAATTGGCACCACATCCTGGTCTGGCAACTTTCGCCCGGCTGCAACATTTCTGTGATTGTAACTGCCAATTTATTTTTGGCAGATGTAATTAGATGGATTATTTTTTAAATGATATTTATTGCTCTCATTTTCATTGACAAGGGGTGTGCAGCACTGATGCATGGTTGTATTCAGCAGAGGACCGTCCATAAAAAGCAGAAAGCTGCCTCCCTGTTTCCCTGCAGAGTTGTTTCTTCTCCTGATTGCACCGTTTAAAAAGATCCGAGTCATCACTAAAGTGTCAGTCTCCATCTTCAGACACACTGACATGAAGATAAGTCACCGCACTCAGTTATGACAGTTATTGGAGGCTTTAATCCAGACTACTGTCTTTGCACACGGTTTAACTGTGTTTTTGGATCCCTGGACAACCACATTCTTCTCATTAAGTTCCCATCAAGCTGCAGGGATTATTGTTGTCTTTTCATCAAAACAGCCAGTCTCAATTTATTTCTGTCCTTCTGAGACCAAAGCAGTCTTATTACTGGTTTGAGCTCCTCTCTCCGTCTCATCCCGCTGCAACAGACTTTAATCTCCTCAGAAATCAGCAGCAGCAGTGGCAACTGAAGCCAGGACCGCTCCTACAGCCGGCAGCCTCAGTGAAATCGCAGCTTTAATAGATAGTGAGTGTTGACAGCTGGAGGGATTTAGTGGTTGGTCTAGATGGTTACAGTCTGGGGAGAGATTCGTCTCTGTGATGAAACTAAATGGGTTCCATAATGATAAAACATGAGCCGTGGTGCTGACGACAAAATAAATGAGACCATATGGATGGATTCTGGATCGTTTCTGACTTTTATAGAAATTTAGGTGAGAGGGGGCAATACAGCTCCAACTAAACAAATTCTCTCATAACAAAATTATTTTTTATCATCAGTGAAGCTGTGAGAAGTCTAAGTTGCTGTGGTCAGATATGAAAGCAGAATTTGTTCTTACCTCAATGTTTGCTACACTCTGCGATGAATAATTGATGAAATTTAGTAAACCATGGGACAAAACGTGTCAAATAACCGTAGACTGAAGAATGTAATGTAGGTTGTTGCAGCCTCAACCGGAGCTAATGATGAGAAGATCAGAGATTTGAGCTGAGTTCATACATAGTGAGGAGCCAGCTGAGCCATCCTCATCAGAATGTCCCCTGGACGCCTTTCTGTGAGGCCGTTCCAACACATGCAGATCACTGTGGCGATGCTCAACACTAAGCTACAAAACTGAAAGAGGAACATTTCATAGAGCAAACTCATCGTTTTTACTGTGCATTCCTGGACTTTTCCTGATTATCATCAACATTTTAAAAATGCTGATACATTTTACATCATGTTCTGTTGTGTGTTGTGGTTATTTTACAAGTTTATCAGCATTTCCACTAATTCATAAGCATTTCTTTTGTTTCTTTTTAACTATCTTTGGTTTAACAAAAAACCCAACAATGTAATATTGTAACAACAAAACAGTGATGTGCTGCTGCCTTCCGGGGTGGCTGATATAAGTGCCAGACCTAAGGAAATGTGGTGCAAAACTTCTACTGATCAATAGCAATACATCATCATTACCAGTCCTCGAGTTTGCTGCTTTAAAGCTTATTTACACTTGATTTCATCAGGAGTTGGCTGACTTTTTTCTAGTTATAAAAATGTTACTGATGGTCAGTGGACAGAAGGTTGTTTTTTGTTAGAAAAAAGACCTGATTCAGACATGATTATAGGATCAAATGGTCTGTTTATGAAGAATAATGGTTAAGTGGGATCAATATTTATACATCTTATTAGATATAAAACACAGTGTTTGGTGATTTTCCCTTTGCTTGACAGTACAAAGCCTTCAGGATTTCAGGATGTTGCTATCGCAACTAATAACACAAAATCAAGGAAAGTTTACAAAATCAGTGCGCCTTTGCAACTTTTTCTAAACTCTGTGACTTTTGGAACTTTTTCATAACTTTTCTGGAAAAAGCTATAAATATGTGGTTTCTTCTCATTACTTTTTAACAATTTTAGCGCTTGTGGTTGCTATGGAAATGATCTGTGCACAAAACCAGCACAGAAAAAGGGGCATATATGACACCCTGTTTTCAGATGGTACAGAGAGAATGCATTTAGCTGGGGTAACGTAACATTTTGAGACAGTTTGAATCATCCTCATTTAAATTTGCTGCCAAAAAAACATTTCTGTACTTTGTTTGGGAGAAAAAAACCTAAAAAAAAAACAACAACAGAGAATGTTTGAATTCAGTCTCATAAATGTAGAGTTGACCATTTTAAATTTAGACTTTTTTTAGTCAAATAAATTTTCAGGGAATATTTGCCAAGTAGAATTTGGTATTTATCAATATGTCTGAGACTAAACATGAATATGTTTTCAAAATAACAATATTTAGTCATTATTAATTTAGAATTAACGTATTCTGCTCTGAGTTTACATAAAATATTTATTCTGTATTGAGGTTTACATGTTTATTCGCCTTGTCATTGTTCCGCTGACGTCAGACATGACGCATATACGTACATGTACGTATTCTAGGAATAAATTCACCTCTTCCTGCTTCTCTGCATTTATTTATAAAATGGAAAACCCATATAAGTAAAGTTTTTGCTTTGATTTTAATATTTCTGAAGTATTAGTTTGACACAGGCATACAAATGAACTATTTTCAGCAGCTGAGGAGAAAAAGGAAAATATTTAAGACGAGAGGCAGAAGACTGAGCAGGAGCGTCATCGCAGCACGAAAGGAGCATGTGCAGAACGTAATGATGACTTACATGAAAGGAGAGTTAATTCACTTTTAAAATGAGAATAAATCAGTTACTTACATTTTCATTCGGAATTAGGTGCTCATATTAACATGGTCATATTTTTTTTATCTCTTTAAAGCAGACTTAACTTTTATTTGGCATTAAAGAGGAATTAAAACTCTCATGTGAATGTGACCAATGTAATTATACATTGTACTCTTTGTACCTTCTGCCACCAGATGGCACCAGAGAGGACTGTGTTGAAAGCTTCGAGGAATGAACTGTTTTTTAATACAAGCTTCAGTGGTTCATAAAGCTTCATTTTGACCATCACTAGCGTTTATTTAACTCATTGGTTTCCAGCTATAGCAGGCAGCCCTGTGCTGCTGTTAGCGTTTTGGAGCATTTTGGCTCAACTTTCATGACCGTGGAATTTTGTAGCTTGCATTTGTCGGAACATCTTCAGAGAGTGCACTCTGGGACGTTTTACTGAGCGCACCGGGCTAAATCGGCCCTCCATGTATAAAAAAAAAACATAAAAGCACAAAAGACGTTGAAAGATGTCCCCAGCATTAAATGACTTTATGTAAAGAAACTAAGTCATATAAGTCGAGTTTATGCTGTATTGACCATTAAGTTATTAGGAAGAATTCCCACAAGCCTCATCTGGAAACTAATATATTCATAGGTTCACAGCTGCAGCCAGTGGTGATGACTAACATGCTGACGCTCAGGTATCTGAAGTATTATTCACCAACAAAGCAGCAGATGGTTAACAATACCTTCAGAGTTCATGTTACTATCTTCACATGTGCCCTAGCCATCAAAATGCCCATTTTCTTTCCCCTCTATCACTCCACCACTCTCTCTCCGTATCACCATTTCACCATCAAAAGAAGCCTAATGTCTTGCCATGTCCCCCCCCGTTTACACCCTTAATTACCATTCGTATGTGCCTGAGCTCAATCCCCGAAGAGCACTATGAAGTTGGATCATTATGTTGGAGGAGATGTGAAGTGAGAGAGAGAGCGAGAGAGATGATGCAGAGCAACAAAATGAGAAAAAAGGGAAAAAATGACAAAAAAGTAAAGGATGTATAAGACACAGGTGGTGGAAGAAGGAGAATTTAATTAATAACCACAGTGGGAAATGGTTCTCAGCTAAATGTGAGGATTGCCTCCTCTGACTGCAAGTGAATGTGTGTATTTGTCACTTATGTGGTTTAATGGAAATGTGTTTGCATTAGTTCACATTTAAACACATATTTATATTTATGTAAGCAGATTATTTGCATATGAAGTCATTAACGGCCTAGTTGGCTGATTTTCAGGCTGCTAACAGAGTCCAGGTGTTACTGCAGGGCTAATTACTTATAGATTATTAAAATAACCCATGGGGTTGGGGTGGGGGGGTAATTTACTACCATATGGGACAATTTTCATCTCATCCATTTGGCAAAACTGGTAACTGCAAGAGAAGCAGAGTTTTGATTATTGTTAATTTATCTTAATTCTTTTTCCATTTCTTTTCTTTCCTTCTTTCCTTCCTTCTGTCAGTGATTGCAAAGAGCGTTTAGGGACTAAAATTTCAAATTTTTTTTTAAAACTGCTAAATTTTGTTCATCAGTTCATATCGCATGCATTTCTGAGCCTGCTCCATGTCTTATTCTCTGTTTTGGTGTGTTTCTGTGGTAGCTACACACAGCGCCATGTACAGGTCTGGCAGATACATCGCTGGAAAAAAGTCAAAGACCACTGCAAAATTATTTGTTTCTCAATTTTTCCCTCCTGGGTTCAAACTCCAATTCACTCGGTCAGACAACCCACCTGGACAATGTTGCATAGTCAAAATGCAGTGTCTTTATTCCTGCAAAAACCCAGTTGTACAGGTTAAAAAGATATGGAATAAACATCAGATATGTATTTAGTGTGAATGGGTAACAGGGTTTTTTTTTCTTCCTTGTTCTTTGAGCTTTCCCATGAAAGGTGCTATATAAATAAAATTACCTTACCTTACCTTCTGTGGACATGAGCACTGTACAGGTACCCAGCAGGAGTATCAAGGCTTGTGCTTACTGTGTGGAAAGTTCCTGCCATCCTGTTTCCAGTAAGTAATACTTCTGCTGATTGCTCTGTTATTCTTGTAATTAAACAAAGACTGTTGTAGGAAGGGGAATGCAGGAACAGAAATATAAAATTGCACTGCCTCTAGCACTACATGGCAACACCTGTGTCCAACTGGACTCACAGCAGTCTTACTAGCACTTAATTATGATGTCCCCTACTGTTTAATTTCATGCTTTTGTTGTTCACACTCTAAGAACTTGCTTTGGAGAAGAGTGTTGGCTAAATGAATAGAATAGAATGTAGATTCAGGATTGCATAACAAAGCTTAACACAGACATCAAAGATTATATCTGCTTATGCACCGTTCTCCTCGTCAAATGAATAAACCCCTAAGAAGTAAAAGAACGTAGAAGATGGTCTCATGGTTCAGTGTGATGTTTTGTAACTTATGGAGAATCCTTAAGAGCAAGTTCAGCTTGAAAAAAACCTTCAAACTTAAGTGTTGTCTTTTTCTTTGTTATTAAAAATGACAACGATGAAAAATAACAAACTTCAGTCTTTGTTTGTAAATCCCTTTTCCTGCCACAGGCAACACAAAGTGCTTAACATGACAAAATCAGTTCAATAAAAACACACAAAAAGATAACATAGCAATGCCTCCCCATTACATTCACCAGCATTCAGACATTGGCACACACAAAGACAGACAATCCCACCCCCGATATGACTCCATAACTTCTGTCTCTTTAACCGAAACTAGTAATATATCGGAGAATAAATAAATAAAGACTAAAAGAGAAGTAATAACAATCACATTGAGTCTATGGACTATCCACAAAAGCATTGTAATGTAATGAGGGGAGGGGGTTGGGTTGTGGTTTACACATAAATGAGTCAGAGTTTGTTCATCATAATGGATTCAGATCAGAAAACATTAGATTCATGCAGGACTTTGGTTTTGGGGTTCCTAATAAGAACACACATTTTCTGAACACATTTTTCCTTCTGCATAAACAATAATCTGCACCACTGTCTTCTTCTTTGCAGCTGGTAGACTTAACTTTCTGCTTTCTGGTGCTAGATAGTCCTTTTTGCAAGTGAACTGAAACCCCTGGCTTCTAAGCGGACTTGAATCTGCTTCTTTGGTTTGCATCAGAGTTGGTGTTCATACTGTGCCAAATGAATCATATTATTCCTTGAAAGCTGACCACGACCCTTTTAAAGTGGATCAAACAGCCGCAGTGTGAAGGTGCCCCGAGTCTTCTGCAGTCCTGCTCTTGTGATCTTCTTTAAATCTCAGCCTGTTTCTTTTTTTGCTTCATTCTGATTTTTTTCTGGTTTTCATGACTTAAGGCCTGTAAGAACCCATTTCCAACTGTCCTTGCCATGTTTTTCACTATGTTTGATGTCAAACATCACTTGATGTCAGCTTACGGTTCTTTAGTGATGAGTTTGTGGCCATCCCTTGCAGAGCTAAGCTCTTTTTACCCTCTTCCAGACTGCAGCTACCAATATGGTAGGGGAAGACTGGATTTTATCCCGAACAACAAACCCGCTTTAAATTTGGGTAAGCAGTGGTTAATCTGATGCCTAAATGACTAAGTTGGGGAGATACTGTGAAATGTAGCATCCTCTGCTCTTAGGGCAAAGTGGGTCATCACTAAACGTGGACCACAGTTTAACACAGTCAGTCCTGAAAACTGTGCTGCTGTCCATGTTGGCAGGGGATAGCTTATATTCATCTACCCCTCTGTAGTGTTCTGTGTGGCTCCCTAAAATTTCTAAAAGAAGCGTTTCTGTCTTTACTGAAACTTTTTAAAATCTAAATTGATTCTGCCTCTGATTGGTTGAAGCTTCACTCATGGCATCATACTGCTGGTGTTCAGTTTTGCTCTCGTAGACCATAAAGAACACGGCAGAGTGTTGGAAATGTCAGTTTGTGGGCTGAGTTTCATGGTCAGCTCCAGACGATGTGTTGCTTCATCTGGTTTTTACTGTTATTGCTCAGTTAAACAAACAGAATGAGTTCACACAATCAGCACATCCGAACTGTTTAAGGTTTCTCCGTTTTTGAAATGGCTTTTTGTGCTGCAGAGCTTTTTAAAAGTGGACACTTCCCATCTATCCCTTCAGGAGTGGTCAAAAACATGTAAAACGTGTATGATTGTGAACTCAGTGTCTTTTTTCCCCTCTTACACACACTTGCAGGTATTAGAGCAGTGAAATGGAACGCTTCCCTCTGAAGGCCTGTGTGTGTCACATTGGCAGCCAGACACATTCATGTGGGTGTGAATCATTAGAAGGGAGTCATGGCGCAGCGCCTGCTCTGAGTGTTTTTTCACAATATTTTAACCATTTTGACCTCAGCTGGACTGAACCTGACATGAATGACAAAGATGATGTGCACAATCTCCATCTGCAGCACAATGCAAGGAGCATTATCAGCTATGGCTACATAAGAATAACACAGAATTTGGTTGAAGATCTCATATAACCTTACCATGCAAAGAGAGCAGTTTTAAATAGAATATTTCAACAATGTCATAATGGTCACCTTCCACCTGCTTTAAAAGCTGCTATGATTTGACTACTATAAAACTTCCCTTAAAGTTCCTGTAAACTAAACTGATATCCAACCTTCTGCAAAGGGAAGTCACTGCTAGTCCCCCATACTTATTTCACTTCCTGTTGCCTGTGTCCATCATCCCCAACAAGTTTGCCCTTTCTCCTATCAGCAAGGCGATTTCACGACATACAGTATCCCTGGATATTCTCTCTTTTTTCTTCTCATTTCAGAGCATGTTCTTTAAATCATTAAGGTGGATGCCTGTGAGAATACCAGTAGATCAGCAGCTTCTCAAATTTCGGCCAACAACCACGTTCATGATCACAGAATAATCTCCAGACTGAATGTGCAACCTCAATATTTTTTTTTAGTATTGTGTTCATTTCATATACACGTTACAGGAATATGAAAAAAAAAGGTGGAGCGGAAAAAACGGGGCAATAATGCAACGTCAGACACGTCCTCACATGGATAAAGGTTATGAAATGTATCCCTGGTGAGGAAAACGGAAATTACCAAACTAAAACAAATTGCAGCTTCTTGAGCATTCATCACACACACACACACACACACACACACCACCGTCTCTCCATCATTCAACCTCTCAGCTAATCTTCTCTGCTCTAATAGGCGTGGGGTCATAAAATCTGATTTGCTTCCACTCCTCCACTGAGAGTCACTAATTCCCAGTTTTGCCCTTTCTGTCCATGCAGGAATTCTGTTCCATTAATTGAGATTCTCTCTCTCTCCCTCTCTACTCACACACACGCACACACACACACACGCACATGCAGCTTTTTGCATTTAAAAGCAGATCTTACCTCTGGTGGCAGACTGGACATGCCCTGTTGCTATCAGCAAAACATAAGTAGTGAGTGGTTTAGAATTACAATCAGGGAGTGGCCGAGGAGCGGGGTGGGGGTAAATCAAACAAAGTAATTTAGATCATAGGGGGATTAGCATTATGGTGAAAACATAAACAAAGAATAATTGAGGCAGAAAAAATGAAAGAGGGATAATAAAAGAATGAAAGCAACAGAGATTTCTTCTGATTAAAGACTGATTGCAGTGGTTTCATTATTTATTCAATGTCAAGACAAAGGTCAACGCATCAAGAAGTGTTTTAACTTATCGGAAAAAGTTAGTAAATGAGTGTTTGGTGGATCATTTCTTTGTCGTAACAATGTTCCTTGGCAATAAATCATTTAGTATTAGAAAGTCTTTATTTTTCTTCTCGATGGAGCCACATCTGCTAGGATAAGTTCATATGTGGTATGGGTAGCAGTTGAGACTATGGGATGCGCACACATTAAATTTGCCTAAAATGTTTTATATCATTGTGAAACAGCTAATTATACTTTTGACTCTTATTTTGTACTTGGTATGTAGATAACAGTCAGGTGTTGATTGGGAGCATCTTTGACATGTCACATTTGACTAATCTAGACAGGTTCTCTGGCAGCTTCGTTGCAACCTCACGCTCTTCTTCCACAAAACTGAGTTGCACTTATTTTAATTGAGTCCTGGCAGCTTAAAAAATTGCATTTACATTCTGCGTTAAGTACGTATGCAATACAAATGGAGCCTTTTGCATCCTTTAGGTGCATGTTTAATTCCTTTTTGAGCAGCTTCTGAATGTATACCCAGCCAAGGGAAACAGAGCAGTATAGCCAAAAACCATCTGGCAGTGCTCACATGGAACCAGTGAAAGAAACAAAGGAAGCGTCTGACATATTTATTTGTCCCACAGACTAAAACAACCCCCCCTTCTGAGAATGCACATTATAGCTATTTCCTGATTCAGCAGATTCGTCAGCCACATGAGCATTGTGGCATACCAATTGTCTCAATGAAAAGGTTCCTTTTGAATCCACCGTACAGATCAGCACTTTGTTTGTCATCATTTTACCTTGTAACAAAGGCTACAAGCAATGTATCCTTTAAGACATTTGTTTCCCCTAGAATTCATTCAGCGAGACAGCAGAGCATGAGCAGCAGTGTGCCCAGCAGAATATATATACATAAACATATCTGTAAATACATTTTTGTGTACTTCTATTTCGACTTGTCTCAGAGGAATTTTAGCTCGCTTTATCATTCTGCAAGCATCCAGACCCAGAAAGAGGACGACATTTTTCTATTTTTATCACCAGACTTAAGTCACTACTTTGAGGTAAATGAGGTCATTATTGTACACTAAATAGGCTGTTTCATTTCACTAGTTGTAAACACACTTCAGAGTGTGCAGACTACGTAGATGAATGAAATTCTGCAGCCTGTACTGATTCCAAATCTCTTGTCAGGGACCACAAGAAATTAACCGTGGCTCTACTGCCTCCAGAGGATGGATGATCTGCCTGCAGTCCTGACTTTACCCCAATGAGCATTTGTGGCATCAGCTTGGACTTCTGTTGTTGCCAAAGTGACATAAACATGGAGAGGAGATACTAGGCTGTTGTGGCTATGTATGGTTCATGTCTTGTTTCTTCAGACTTCAATAAAGTACACCAAACAAGAGCCGAAGGAGGATAAGCTTTTTGGGTTCCACATAGAAGATACAGCAACTCTTTCATGTGCACAACCCACATATTCACCTATCCTCCTCTTCCTCCTTCACAGATGCATTTTCCTTACAAATATGACCTAGTTTAAAAGAGAAAGACAGGCTTGTGTATGATTTAGTACCAATAAGAATTTTTATGACAAAAAAAATAATACATCAAAAACTCATTTACTGATTAAATCTTATTCCTCCTCTGTAGCTCATTTGCATATACTGGAACCCTATTGGCTGTTGTTGCAGTTAAAAGGACCAAATTCAGATTACTGAGCAGTTGGAGGAAGATATACTATTAGTGCAAAGCAAAAGCAAGTTATTGATCTGTCTAATGATAGTCCAGCACTGGTAACTGAGCAGGCAGTTCATTCAATAAATATCTGCTGAGGGGAAGAGAAAGAGGAAATAAACACAAAGCAGGGAGAGATGTGGCAGAATCTTGAAATGGAGATACAGATGGATGTCAGGAGGGGAAATGCAGGAATAAATTGAATTGAATTGAATAAGCCCTCTTCAAATTCTTCATGATCTATTTAGTTTCTTTCTGTCTTTATAATGAGAATTCTTGTCCCTCAGTTCACTTAATGTACAAGTCTCGGATGATTGAGGTGTTCATCATTTTGTTGGTTGTAAATAATTCCATAGAAAATGAGGCCAAGCCCTTGGTCTTTGTCACTGCATCTCGAGACGATCTGCTTCACCCTGTGTAAGCCGACACTGGATCTCGTTTCGCCACACAGTTATGGTAAACAGCACTAATCATAACAGTGATCTAAACAAAAAAAAATCTATTTTCTTTATTGGGATGATAAAAATTTCAAAAAAGGGGCATTGGTTCCTCTAAAAATATATCTACACTCACTGTTTACTTCATCATGTCCACTTCTTCAACAGCTAATGAGCCAATCACACAGCAGCAAGAGGACTTTGAGGATTTAAGTGACTAAGCGTAACATGGTTGTTGGTCCAGGTTTTTCAGAAACTACTGATCTACTTGTATTTTCACTTAAAAACGATGGTCTGAAAAAGAGCAGCTGTTTTCAGGAACAAAATATGCTGATGGAAAAAAACTGAGGCTACAATTCAGTCTGACTGCAAAATTGTACAAAAGAAGATGGAAAGATGTTTCCCAATCGGATGAGTATGTTTTAATTGCAACATTCAGATGTTAGGGTTGGGATGTACTTGCAGCTACGCCTGTGTCCATACTTGCTGCAAACGATGCAAGCATGCAGCGGCTGAAATGTTCAGTACCTGAGGGTACTGCTAGAGGGCGTTACAAAGCTCTGAACCTCTGAATCGGCTGGTACAGCTGTTTGCCATAACATTTCTGTAAACAATAGTTTACCAATCTGTTGACTTAGGACATGGAAACAATCAAATTCTTTTCCTACTATTGTTTTACATGTGGCTCTCACATTTGAGGTGAGACTTTATGGTCATTCTAAAGTGAAAATGGTCACCTCATATAAAACTGCGTGGAAAAAAATGCAGATCCATATCATTTTAACAGTATTTCAATTTGACATTTATTTATTCATATTTGCATCCTAAATGCACTTTTTAACATTCTAAAACTTTTCATTTCAGGCATGTTTGTGATTTTTAATGTATAACCCTTAAAGCAGCAGTTTTTTCAATTTTTGGTCAGTCTTTTTTTGTTTGTTTGTTTATTTTATGAACCGATGCATGAAGTTTAACTCTTTTAATCCTACTCAACATCCAGACATCATTTTTGAAGACTACCTCAGCTTTATTATAAGTTCCAGGTTAGCAACACAGTCTTGCCAGTTTTTTTTTCTTATGAATTTGTAATAAATAAATGTGTTATCATGAATTACTCATTGTAGATTTACTACAGTCTGAATAAACACTACATTATGCAAGTGGATTGTAAACCTCTGATGGGATATAAATGGCTGGAAAACTTCATTAGATCTACTAAAGGGTAAGCTATCAATCACAATTTACCCCACATCATTACACACCATCATTCCTGAGAAACTGTTGACAATAAAGGAGATAGTATTCAGGGTTTCAAGGAGGAGCAAATCCTTTTTCAATTCAGATTTGAAGATATTTGTGGTTTATTTGTCTAATATAAAGAAGGTTAAAGTAACTTTCTAATATGGTGCATAAAGGCAAAAGCAAGCATGTAAAATAGGGTCACTTTAACAGATTAAATCATCTTGTTTGAAAAGGGTTTTACATTCATTATCCTCCACACAGGTATTTGGTAACATTTTTATATTCTGTGTAAATTCATCATGAAGCCTATGTGCTGCATGCACAGGTTGTTACAGAAATCTATTAAATCACTGCAGTCTTGTGTGAATCCCGCTCTTGTTATTCTGGACTCCATCATTTCATCGAGTTGCCTTCGTTTGATATGTTGCTGAGAAACCACTCAACGTTCAGGCACCGCTCCAGCTGCATTTGCATATCAGCTTTGATTAATGCGAGCAGGGAAAGAGTGGGTGAATGAGAATGGAGGGGTGTTAGCGCGATGGTGAAAATGTATTAACATTTAAAAGTTTTATCAAAACATTTCATTTTAGTCCATTTGTTGCTGGCTGTGGAACATACATGTGCTAAGCAGCATGTTCCACTGATGGAAGCTGCATACAGATGAGGCTTTCTGCAACCTTTCAGAGGAAGATCAAGGCCTTGCTGGGCATGACAAATACAAACCAACACAAGGCCTTTTCCAAATGTCAGAACTCTTCACAATGCGATTGGACTTTAGAAACTTTTCCATTCAGCTTTGGGGCTCTGCAGCTCCACCTTGTGAGACATTTCTCACGTTTCCAGGAAGATTTTTCTGTTCAGACCTTTTTATACAGAATGTTTTAATGTAGAATGACTAGAATCCTTAGTTTTATTAATTATAGACATTTTCCTTTATACATGAAAACAAATAATTTTTTATAAATGTGACATTTATCAGACTAACTGATCCTGTTAACTGGACAAAATAAAAAATACAAAAACATTTTAGAAAAATTTCTGCCTTTTTCACTTTTATGAAAAAAAGTATGTCGTAACATTGCCGCAGTCACGTCAAAGTGCTCGGCCACTGCACTTATGTCCTGTATGTTTTATTTTCTACTTGAAGGTGCAAGATTTTGAAAAAAAAACAGCAGCTTGTGTCTTTGCAGAGACTGCAAAGTGAAAGGAAAACTTTCTGAATCCACATTTCTTGTTGTGATAAAGCTCAAAAGTAAAAAACTTAATGAATACAAATCAAAAACAAATATCTGCCAGCTGATTTCAATCTTTGCTGTTGCATTTCATCTATTACGGGAAGGGCTTGTGGAGAACGACAGAATGGACAGCAAGACAATCATCATGATGGGGCCAAACTTGAATTCAGCTCAGCTGATGAAGATGAGATGCCATGTGTAAATAACATGCAACAGAACACCCGTTTCACGTTCCAGCGCTGTTTATTTTTAGTGTTTCTCTGTTAGTTCATTAAAGCTGCCTGCAGTTACAGTCCAACTCACTGGTTTTCCTCTCTCCTCTTTTCTCCTTGGTGGCTCGGCTGCTACTCCTGCTGCCCCTAGTGTGTTCGACACTTCTAGACTGGTAGAAGTAGGGCAGGCAGCTCCTTAATTACTTCATTAATTTTAATCTGATCCAATTAATTACATTTTTTCAAGCTCCCCCTGCTCTTCGTTTTGGTAGGTTGGAAGTTGTCTTGGATGCCAAGTGCCACTGCGGGAGACCTTGCTTGTCCTCTGAGTCAAAAAAAAAAAGTTGCCCCTCCCCTTCACTTTCCTCTTAAATCAATTATTTCTCCCCCCTGACCAAATAAAGACCCCTTCTCTCTTGTTATTCTGCAATTATTCAGCCTCTAGCTCAGTCCAATTTTGTACTTTGACAGCACTTAAGTAGCTCCAATTGCAGCTTGTGAGTTTCAGCCAGTGAGTTTAACCCCTCTGAACCCCTCCTAACAGACGCCATCGGTGGCCAGGCAAGTCCGTGCTGCTTCACAGCTCTGCCTTTTGTCAGAGGACACTGGGGGTTGCTTTGTGGGCTTTGAAGTTGCTTTGTGGGCAAAATATTTTTGGACAATCAGCAAGAAACAACTCAGATTTTGTTGCTTGAAGGAATTCTGCAGAAAATTGCTGAGTTACTTGCTGTCATTTTCTTAATCAGCTCAGATTTATTGGTTATCTGGGGGTAATTATCAGCCTTGACAGTTATTTTTGCATTAATCAGCGGGGCTTTTTGGTGAATGCCTGCAGCATATTGATACCGCTGTAATGTGCTTTGTGGTTTTAGTCGCTGTGAGGGCTTACAGTGCTAAAAGGGTTTGAAGGAGTAACATGGTAACATGAATAAATTAATATTGAAAACATCAGAGCTTAAAAGTCCACATGTAAGTTCTTCTAAAGACACTTAGATGAGCAGCACAATAAATAAACGTGGAAAAAAAGATATTAAACAAAGCTCAGTGAGTTAGGATGGACACTGCAGAAGCATTAGCTGACATTTAAGTTCCTCCTTAAAAAAGAATAAAACGTCTTGATTTGTTTTAGTGCTGTGCATGTTCAGATTGATTAGACTGTAGCTGCAGGTCATGACAGCTGCTTGGTTGAGATAACATGAATGTAAATTCATCTTCCTATTGGTCCGGAGAGCTTCAAAATCATTCTAACAGAAGCTCTTTCCCTACATTGCCATCAGACCAGGACTGAAACATATTTGTTGCTTATTGGTATAAAGAAAGGCTGTGCATGAGAATGAACAAAATATGTTGTCATCTGTCAGCTGACTCTGATACACCAATAATGATGACACTGATGTAGCGCTGATCTGCCTAGTTGGTTTGACTGACCAACAAACAGTCAAATGAACTAATTAAAGAAGACAAAACAATGTACTCTTTTAGTAATGTATGCTAGTCACTGCCAAAGGCGGCCAGAAGAGTTTATTTGGATTGTAGGTTTTGTAGCTGAAGAAAAGAGAACTATTAGAGATTCCAAAGAAGGCATCTAAAACATCTTTAATTGCATTTTTTCCCTGCTAGTCCAGCCCACCTAGCTGGAAAATCAAGTTGTAGCAAAGTGTTGCCCCTCTGACATTTCAGCCAGGAGGCAATGGAGTGTTAGGCGTCTCAAAGTGTCGAGCTGTGGTAAAAATAGAGAGACACACACGTTGAGCTGGCGTTTGCTGCGCAACAGGAAGGTTTATACTTCCTTTGTGGTCTTGCTCTACCCTGTGCCACCAGCGCGATTACCACCCCCTAGCGGTTGGATGTAACTAGTGCAGCATTAACTGAGATTGCAGAAAAACGTTACAAATAAAGAACACAGCAATAAAACAAAATTTGATAGGGGTGTCTGTTTTTTCCCTCTTTAACTTTTTGACCCTCTACAAAAGCAAGGGAACAGATCTAGCATTAGACGTCTTAACATGGATTTTAATTTTTTTAATTTTATTTGGTATTTTCAATTCTTGTGCCATTCCCAATTCATATTTCTTCAAATATACACCTATTTAATGACCATGTCATTGGGAGCTTCAAGGCCTTTATGCAATCTGTCAACCATGCCTCGCCAGAGGATGTCAGAGACCTACAGCTCTCTTCTATAAGTAGCCTTGGCTTTATTTTACTGTGTATCAACAGACTAAATATCTGTTTCTACTAATTTTTTTGTATGCCCATGTCACTAACAGGTAAATATAGCTGTAATTTTTTAGTTTTGACTAATTATTTTAAACAGTGCCAATTATAACACATATAAGCCTTTTAAAAGTGAACAATAGAAAAAGAATATTCAATGTGAATCTAATCAATGTTCAAGTCCATGAATCAGAGAATCGTCAAATCAGGGAAAGTTTCTGGAGTTGGCTCTCGGTGTCGAGTCGTGGGATTGACACAGTCCTATTTTGTTATTCAGATTCATTTATTAAGGACCACACAACATTTATTTTAATTATATTCAATTCAATTAAACTTTATTGGCATAGCATCACTTCACAACAGTGTCAACTCAGGTCGCTTTACAGACATCATATTGAGCCAATTCATCAAAAGTAGCCTAGATAAGGGAAACCAAAAGATTGCATCAAATCTTGACTTTGATCCAATCCCCATCCTGAGCTGCATGAAGCGACAGTGGGAAGGAAAACATCCTTTTAACAGGAAGAAAAAACCTCTGGCAGAACTCGGCTCAGGGACCGCAGCCATCTGCCTCTACTGGCTGGGGTGGAGAGGACAGGAAAGGCAGATTAACATTGCAACATTTACACTGCAGCTTTTAACCAGGAAGACATGAAGAAAAGGAGATTTTGCAAGACTTCTCTCCTCTTCAACTGGAACAGTCAAACATACAGCAATCCTGGCATTGCTCTAATTTTCTTTGCAACAGACTATGGCCATTTCAATGCATATTGAACACGTCTTGGGTGGTACAAGCATGTGTACACACAATTCAAAAGGTATGTTTAGTTAGGTGCCCTTTTTACTGAATCCACTAACAGATGCAAACATGTTTATGTTGGAATTAATGTCCAGTTTATGTCTGAAGAACATTTAGAAATGTGGTTTTGTTTGAAGTCATTTTCATGCCCATATTTGTACTAAATATTAGTAATTCTTAAATACTGTAGCTTTTAATTTGTGTTTCTCTCTTTCTCAGCAGGTATCCATTCATGTGGTGCATGTTGACCCTTTCCTGTCCTCTCCAGCCCCCCAAACTGGTCCAGGCAGATTTTTTAATTATCAGTTTCTTTCTTTTTGCTGAACATTAACATTAAAATGCTGCTGATAATTGAGTCAGCCTGTTCAAAGGGTAGTTGCTTAGCATAATCAAAATAGGAACATTTCATATTTTGAGTGTGTTGGCAAGAACTCAAGGAGCTTTTTAACACCGTTCTCCTCCTGTGAACTCCTCTCTTGAGTCAGTTTCTTCCGTTTACCCATGCACTTATCCTCTTACAATAAACGCAGAAGTGTAAAACTTGTAATTTCACAGGTGAATCCACCGAACTGAGCTTGGCATTTTATGTGGGAATAAAAAGCAGCAGCTCATGATGTGAAAGTGTAAAGAAAAAAAATAAAAGAAAACTTGCAGTTCTCTGACATCCATCCAGAGCTGTTTGGCTGTGCAATCAGAAAACAGCTAATTATGGAAAATCAATTCAACCCCTTCAGTATCTATTCTAATTTTAGGTTAGGATGCTTTTTTGATGTGTGTCTTATCTTAGTTCATGATGGAGAAATAAAGACACTAAGGATGTACTCACGTGTGGATAATCTGCTAGAGACTGCGTTCACGCCACACTTCCCAACAACAATCGGATTTCTTAAAACATGTTTATACGAGAGAATTATCCTGCCATATATATAAAAAAAATGTATATTGTAGATTTGAGTGTTGACAGTTGTATTGAAGCTCAGATCTTGTACTCCTCTCACTTAAAAACAATGTCTCTGTAGCAAATAAATTTAGCTTGCTTTCAGTTCTCTACAAATGTCTCTTTCTCAAGTTCCTCAAATTGTGGCTGACGTGAATATGCACTACTGCATGGTGGAGCAACAGTTAGCACTGTTGCCTCACAGCAAAAAGGTTGCATGTTTGAGGCTGGGGGATGTCCAAACAGTGTAGTTTATGTGTGGAGTTTGCATGATCTCCCCGTGTATGTGTAGGGTTTGCAGATACTCCAGCTTCCTCCCATGGCCCAAAAACATGCATGTTAAACTAGCCACTATTAATTGTTCCCAGGAATGAATGTGAACGTAAATAGTTGTTTGTTTTTCTGTGGCCTGTGTAGGACTGGTGACCTGTCCAGGGTGTACCCCGCCTCTCGCCCGTTGACAGCTGGGATCGGCTCCAGCCCCCCAGCGACCCCGCTCTGGGAACAAGCGGAAGAAAGTGGATGGATGGATGGGGCTCCAGCTTCCCCACGACCCTGAATTGGATTAAGCGGTAAAGAAAATGGAGGGATTGGTATAGAAAATAAATGAATGTGTCCTAAGCTTCCTGATCACTAAGTAACTGGAGTTAGTTACGGCTCCAGTGTAACCACAAAGTTAACATTTTACAACCTTTGCTACACTTTAACAGTCCAAGGATCTTAAAAAAAGAAGCAAAATGCCAGAATCAAAACAAAAATGCATTGTTTTATGACTAAAACTTTATATTATGCACAAATAAATACTTACCATTAGCAGGTGGTGTGGCTGAGTGGAGGTCCTGCAGGTCTTGCAAGTCTTCCTCCCAATGCGATAAATGTTGGCAACATCTTCTAGAGGAGGTATCTGGAGGGAAATCTGGCTCTCCCTAATGACTCAGCTCTTCATCTATTTGGAAGAGCCATAATAACCTTCATAGAAAGCTCATTTCTCATTCTTTCTATCACTATCCACAGCTCATGACCATGGATGAGGGTTGGAAGGAAGACTGACTGCTAAATTACAAACCCCACAGCTCAACTTAGAAGAGGTTTTCACCATAACAGGCTAGTATAACATCCACATCGCTGCACATGCTGCCTTTCTTTTAGTAACATCACTGATCATTAAATTTAATATGAATGAGCCTTATCGCCACACATTTGGCCATAACGGATGCCCCCCACCCCCCAATTGAATAAAAAACCATGCTCATTCAGCGATTGACTACACATGACAGTTTTATAGAACATAAGATGGTCATTGCTGATGTGGAGAAAATGTAATGAGAATAAAACCTGATTAATGAAAAAAGACATACACTCAAAGTACAGCAAGTTAAAACGGGGAAAAAGAAATAAACTGAGACAAAGGTTTTAAAAAAGAAGATGCATAACAAACATACATGCTCAAAGACAGAATCAGGTCTACAGCAAAACCAGGCCTGCAAGAAAATAAAAAAACAGCATGAAGCTCACAGCAGCTCAGAAACAAACTATCATCTTCAAACAACTTAAAGAAAATGAGGACTTTCTGTCAGTCATGAACAGAGAGAAATGAAATGTTTTTTTTCTTATTTCCTCTACGTCACATTCAGATGAAATGGCAAGAAACTTGTAAACATGATTTGAATGATGTGGGAGGTGTGCCAGTTCTTCCTTTATAAATCCCAGATTATATGAGGAGAGAGCAAAATGTAGGAAAAACTCAAATCAATGTTTTGACCCAAACATTTCATGAAATTTCCCTTTATCTGTCTTAGCTAGTTAAACGACTCTCCCCTTATCCTATTGGCCCTTCTCCCATTTGTCTAGAACCCTCCGCCTTCACATCTGCCTGACCTTCACCTCAGAGTGAAAAACTGTTGGTTTACTTGAGAAGTCCGTTCTGAACTGGAAGCAAAAAAACTGTGGTTCTCTTTGGAAAACTATGACAGAACATGTCGTATAGGTTGGATTTACTTTGACACCATATGACGTATTTTTTGTGTTTTAATAACAATTAAAGAAAATGTAAATGTAAAGTAAAATAATAACAAAATAATATCGCCAAAATAATTACTAAACCTCCAAAACTGAAGAAAGAATTAGAAACAGAAATTCTCTATTAGCTGCTTGAGGCAGTAACTAACAGAGTTCCATCTGTCGCTTTAGACAACCCACCCAACCAATTCCAACTTCTGTAGCCTATTTTAACATAATACAAATTTCTCTCTCGGCCAGTTAAATTTATTCTTTATCTTATGAAAGAGTGTGTTATAATGAAGCATCAACTTTCAGAACCGTGTCTGACTGAACACACTGACTGAAGACAAGGAGCTTGGTCATCCTGCAGCATCCAGCTTCAAGTTGCACTCAGGCCAGGAGCTGATCACCTCTGCTGCATGATCTGCCTGAAGTTGCCACTGGTTAAGCCTGCCGTGGTTTACTTTGATAATAAATATATAATAATCTATGTTAATGAAGCATGTGGATGAAACCATTTAAACAGTTAAACATACTGTAATATGTTATAGAATTTCATTTAAAGAGCATTTACTTTAGTCGTTCAGTTTTTTTTTCCAATTCCTTTTCACTAATTAAAATGACGTGTTTTTTCCAGACATTAATAACACCTGATAACAATATTAATGTCTATCATTTCCATTAGTCATCGACTCAAATCTATTTCAGCTTGAAAAATGCAGCTTTTTGTGGCAAATATTATGTTATTAAAATGTGATATTTAATTTTAAAGCCTGTAATTAATTAAATAAATATTAAATGAAAAGAGGGCGTTACGTATAATTAATAAAACTGCTCCTAAAGAGCCAACAACAGGATTGTTTCTGAAGACAGGACTGTTAAAATTGCAAGACTTGGTTGTAATGAAGACATTA
>JBAMHV010000003.1:5289042-5319923 GCA_037177535.1 Pseudomugil gertrudae
CTCTCTCTTTCTCCATTACATGGAATGTATTGCAACTGTTGTATTTCAATTATGGTAATTTTGAAATGTTTTGTTTTTAATTAGATGCACTAACATGGAAAAGAAAAAAAGAGAGAATAAATAAATAAAGGACAAAAAAAATGTTTTTGTCCCACAAAAACCTTAGATCGGTGGTACTGTCGGTGTGTACAGTGAGTCAATATGAAATGTGGATGATGACATTATAAAAACCAGTTAAAATGTGTCCATTTTCAGTAGTTTTCAGACTGGTTTTTGTCCACATCCTAATGGTGCAGGCCATTTAGCCTGAATTAGCACCAGGAAGAATGATGGGGTCATTTTTCCACAACATAAGTCTTTTGTAAAGTCAACTCCTAAATAAACATTTCTTTTTCACAGTGGCTAAATTCCAGAGACAAACACCTGCTCTGTTTCAAACAGGATAGGATTATCAAGCACCTGTAGTATGGGAGGATGACAGATGATGATCAGTTTTGATAATTATGTCATTTTTAAATGTAAAAAAAAAAAAATGAGTGAGAGGAGAGGAGTACTTTCAGTGGTGAGGGAAATATGTCTTCATACTTTTCTGGAAACCACAGTTGCAGTCATAATCCAGGTGTGTTCTGCAGGTGTGTTACCATGGAAATGTTAGAAGAAGTGAAAATAAAAAGATGAGAAAGGAAATGCAAGTTTTATGGAAGTTTGACCTAGCCACCAAAAAGGAAAAAAAAAACATTCATTTTATTTTACATTTGCAGGTCAGCTTGACCACATCTCAGGATGAGGAAGTGGAAAGTGAGCTTCGGCCTTTTGGGTATTTTTCTTTTTTTTTTTTTTTCTTTTTTTTCTCAGGGAGATATATTCTAACCTCATAATATAATATATTATATTTTGTTTTCTGTCCTTCATTAATACATACTTCCATATTGATTGATGGGGTTGACACCAGCTTTCCTGCAACCCTAAACTGGATGAAGTGTGTGGAAAATGAATTAATTACTAGGAAACAAGTTTGTGACTACTATATTTTACAGTCATTTGGCAGACCAACAACAGAACTTTAAAGTGACCTCAAAACTGGATTGATGTGGTTAACTTCCACAATCACCTCAGTTTTGTTTTTGTTTAGTTGAAAAACATTTAGGCACATCTATTTATTAATTACTTCATTGCATTTACCTAGATCCTGTACATGGTCTCCTGGAGGCCCTGTATTATAAATCTGTGTGTCATCTGCATAGCTATGGTAACTAATGTTATTATTCTGTGTAATCTGACCCAGTGGGAGTATGTAGATGTTAAACAGAAGAGGCCCCAGGATGGAACATTGGGGAACTCCACATTTAATTTGTGTTTGCTCAGAGGTAAAGTTGTAGGCAGGATGTCAAAACAGCAAGAGGAGTTCAACTGATGTAGAATATCCCACAGATGTTAATGGGTTAAAACTGTGTCATGGTGTTTAAACTGGTTTTAAGTGGACACAGTTTAATTGCTGAACCTGCTGTGGATGAACTACCTATTGTCTAATAGTCTGGATTTTGTCTGGTGCAACTCCTTGCAGGTCTTGGTGGAATAAAGTTCACACAGGAGGGTTTGTCAGCCTGTCGACTGTAGCAAAAATAAAGCCTGAGAATTATGACAGGTTTTGTTAATAATATCAGCGAAATAAGACATTCTTGCTTTCCTCGGTTTAAAATTATAGGAGTGCAATTTCTCTTTATATGTGTCATGATGAACCTTTAGATTTGTTTTTCTCCATCTACGCTCGTCTTTCTGACACTCGTTATGAAATTTTTACAACTGTGGAATTTTTCCATGGAGACTTTTTCCTTCCAGAGACAACCTTCATCTTAGTAGGAGCAATTTCATTCATAATATCTGACACTTTACCATTAAAACTAGTGGCAAGCTCATGGACGGAACCCTCTAATGGGGTAAGTGTTAACAAAAAGTCTTGGTTAAGCATAATACTTGTGTTACATCAGTTTGTGATTTCCTCCATTAAAACATGTATGTTAAAGGGGATCCTATTCCTGAAGAAAACATCATAATCATCAGACAAACCCACATCACACATAGAAACCTTGGAAATGTCCAAATCTAGAATGTGTCCTTCATTGTGTGTTGGCTCTGTTATATGCTGAGTCAGCCCAGTAGGGCGGATCATGAAGACACTATGAAGGTAGAAAAACAAGAGATGGATACATTATCTTCATTTGTGCATTTTATTTTATTTTAAATCATTTTAACATTGGTTTTCAGTCATTTTATCACAATTAGTCAGTAGTTTAAGTCTAGTTGTTTGCTAGCTTTTAACCACAACTTTTCAGCAGGCTGAACATAGTTTGTTTTTAGGACAGTCTGAAGGGGGTAATGTTGGTTAAAAAGTCAAGTTGTTTTCTTAAGACATTATTTTTTTACACTCACTTCCAGATGTGATCAACTCTACTCTCAGATCAAAGATTTCAAATTTGAAAATAAAATTTGTTACAGTAGTTTCTGCAGTGTTTTACAAACTATCTTAATATGTTTGCAAGTGAAATTAAGAGAGAGAAAGAAGAAGAGACTGTTTCTCTGCTTTTTATTGAGAAGTTCAGTTTGGTGTTTGATTCCTGTCCACATGGACTCTACTGATAAGAGCCAGACAATCCTTTCAAACACTTTCTTACTCTCTCTGGTTGTTTTTCTGGCATTTGATGCTTTTGTTCCTCTCAGGTACTAAAACTCCCTATGTTTGACTGACACTTGTCTATTTTTAGACGTTTATCACAAACTAGAAAAAATAAAACAAGAAAAGATGGCACATGTCTTGTTGATATCAGAGGTCAAGGGAGAATGGACAGATTAGTTCGAGAAGGTAGAAAGAAGAAATTAAACAACTACTTGTTCCAACTACAGGATGCAGAGTACCTTCTGTAGACACACATCCAACCTTGAAGCAGGTGGGCTTCAGCAGCAGTAGATGTGGCATGATTTATTGTTGATGAACATGTCCTTCCCTTTATGACACCAGTGTAGCATCTTCTGATGGATTGTTCTAGAAGGATATTGCATCATTTCACAAAACAAAAATAACCTTCAATCTTAAACAATCTTCAATAATCTTCACTGCTTTCTTGAACATGAAAATGTACCACAATGGCCTCCACAGTCACACGTTTGGGATGTGGAAAACCAGGAGATTCTTAGCTTGGATCAGCAGCAGACGATTCTGCAGTAGCTGTGTGATGCTGTGTGTCAATATGGAGCAACATCGCTTGCATCAGACCAAAAAAATAAATAAAGTAAAAACGGATATCTCCTCTTAAAACTGCTGTTTTATTTTGCTATTAGAATAATCAAGTGAAATCAAAAGGCATGATGACCAACTTTTGCCAGCTTCTGATGTGAACCTTTGTTAAAATGTTGCCCTTTGCATCCCAGACAATCATCAAAAGGGGTATGGGCTGTCTGTCCAAGTGAGTCTTCACATCTTACAATGCAACCTGAAATATTTCATGTAGTATCTTCGGTCATACTTGGATTAATTGTGAAACTGCAAAGATTGCACGAAACTTATCCAGATGCTTCAGATCCAGTCTATAACATTGACAGAATAGAGGATCTCAAACATAGGTGTCAGCTGCATTTATCTTCAGTCATTAATACTCCTATTTTACTATGCAATAGCTTAGACAAGCTGACAATTCTCAGTGCAAAGTTGACAGCAGCTCCAGAAAGCTGTTTTACTGCACAATAATCTACCTGCTGTAGTCCTAACCCGGATTTCTTTAGCCTGTTTGGGGATTTCAGCTGGCGGCCATGTGTTAACAAGGCCAGTTTTCTCACAAATAACCCCAAATGCATGCACAGTAAGCAGCAGCAGCTGCAGCCACTTGTTTGACTTTCACTCTTCAGGATTTAGCAAATGGAGGTGAATATGGAGTTCTGCATGACTGGAAAGTTCCCACCATCGACATCCTTCGTTTCTGTCACATTTCACTTTATTTTTATTCAGTCATTGTGTCAAGCCACCAGTCATTTGGGGCCTCTCGTTGCCTCATAGCAGGTGATGAAACATCAGATTGCAGGTTGTTCTAGGATGTGTGCATCCCATCACAAACTGCTGCTATGACATTTTTGATGACGTTCATTGGGTGGGGAAATTGTTAAATAAATTCTGAGTGTGGGGGAGAGGGATTATGCATTTCAAATTGTCCTCGGTGCACCTTAATAAGTGTATCTGACACCTTGAGGAGGAAACTGATTGCTTCTGTTCATGTGGGTAATATTTTCCATGTCGGTGCTGGTTCATAATTACAAAAACTATCATCTTCCACAACCATTTGCTTCCTCTGGATTGCTTTTTGGATAAATGTGTTTGTGTGTAGACAGTTGATGGTGACACAATATGTGATGGGAAATGGTGAAAAAAAGAACCATGGAAGACTGTTTTCAGACTTGTATGTTATTTTATTTATGCTGTGTGATCTTTATATCATATTTATGATTCACCGATGGACTGGCAACCTGTCCAAAGTGCCTCCCACCTCTCGCCAGTTGATGGCTGGGAAAGATTCCAGCTACCTGCGACCCTGAAATGGATGAACCAGTATGGACAACTTATGGATGAGCTTATTCAGTCTCATTTTCTACCATTTGTTTAGTTTAACCATGAAACATATCTGTTAGTCCATGCATTCATATATCTATGAATTTGCTTTCAATTATCTGAGATCCAGATGTCCTTTTCTCCTGCGATACCTTCCATGTCCTCAATGAGAATCTCAAGGTGTTCCCAGGATTCCTGGATAAGACGAAGGACATTCCTGGATCCAGATGGTGATCCGAATCATCTCCAAAATGTAATCATTTGTTCCTTTTCCCATTTTAAAACTTTCCTGGAAATTTCATGAACCAGTCCAGAATTTTTTGAGTTATGTTGTTCACACACACACACATACACACACACAAACAAACTCTCATTACCTTCGCCTCATCGTTGCTTGGTGGTACTAAATAAATAATAGATAAAAATGTTCTTAAAATCATGACATTGTTTTCTACTTCTGGTTCAATAGAAATATATGAATAAAACAAGCAAACAAATATGATAAAATAATTTAATCAATTTAATCACTCTTAAACTATTATTCTGTTGAATATTTTTTGAGATAATCACTGCAGTCCAGTGTTTTCTGTAAGCGAGTCAGACTTCTGCAGCTTTGATGAGTTATGTTTCCTGCTGCTCATCAGCAAAACTGCTTTATCTGTTCAACATAGTTTCTTTTGTTTTATTTCCAACTCAATAAATTTGCTAATTTTTACTAATTACTTTTATCAGTCTCCAGTTATTTAAGTGACTGTTGTATTTTTTCTTTACTTTAAGGGAAGGTATGAATAAATTGGAGGATAACTGTATTAACATATTTATACCTTCTTCATCGTGGGGGACTTCGAGGTTTACGTGGGCAATGACAGTGAACTTTTGGACAACATGTATTGAGTTTTTTCAATTGTAACAATTCTGTAAACAATATTACTTTGCGTTTGCTTGAGGCTGTGTGAACAACAAGAAGCCACATAAAGCATGCCTAACATACCATTAGGAGTCTAAATTAAGTAGGAAATATTAGATTCTGTACTTGATATGTAGCGCTTGCAACGTAAATAGAATCTGTTGCCTTTGGAATTCCATTGTTCACTTTTCGCTTTGGAAATCCATGCCACATTATAGCATTATGAGTCTAACATGCTGTTGGGAATTGTAATTAAAAACAAGTTAAATAAATATATAACATTTAGGAAATATTGGATTCTGGACAACTTGTTGTGGGGTCCCACCGCTCCGTTTTTTTTCTTTTCTCTGCCACATTTAACAACAGTTCTCTACTGCTTTCTTTGCAGATGCACAACTACTATCCATCAAATTTATTGTTTTGATGGATCAGTTTAGCTGCAGGCAGCAAAATATCTGGCAGTAACTTCCTGTAAAAATTGCAGTGTTTTAACTTTGTGAATGTGGAATGTGATGTGATGTAGAAACATTGCTGTGGGCTACATGGTGGTGTGGTGGTCAGCACTGGCTGTGACACCAGAAAAGAAACAAACTGGTCACTGATAATATTAGGTGTGGGTTGTTTTTTTTTTATGTGTTTTGTTTTGTTTCCTTGTCAGTGATAAAAATGCTGTTTTTTATTTGAATGGCCAAGATGCCACAATGCTCCACCACAAAGATCTGCATCAGCTGAAAAGCAATGATTGCTGTGGCCACCAAGTCCTGTCTGCCCAGAGTGCAGCCAAGACAGCAGAGGTTGGGAAAAAAGAAAGCTTGCAAGATTTTTAGGCCAAAAAAGAAGCCTGGTTAGAAAACAAAAACAAAAAAGAAAAACTCACATGTTACTAGGCATCTGTTTTGGTATGTGTATCCCATCTGCATTTATATTTTACAAAGTTGTGGCTGATTATGTGTAAATTACATTTTCATAGTGGATAAAATTACAGAAGGCAGAGCACAAAGTGGCGGTGGTGCCAAATCAGGCAAAAATCCTGCCGCTTGGCAAACACATGTTGTGCAGATCACAGATCTGGCAGCAAAGTACCTGGACCCAATGAAGGCCTTATATTGAGGTGCTGATAACTGGTAAGCTTCTCTATTTTCAATTTATAATTTATTTTATGCTTAAAATATAATTTATCTATATTTATTACTTATCCACAATTCATGATATGGCAATACATTCATAATTATGCAATCAAGAAATGTGCAAAATGACCACGTGGATCATTTTGTTATTTTGTTCCATTGGGGTTGGTTAAACCAGCAGCTCTCCAGCACTTTGGCCATCCACTCACAGATTGCCTCTGCCATCCTGCCCTTCAACGACATACATCCGTACAATGCCTCTGCCATCCAGCCCTACAGCGCCAGGATGTTTCACCAGTTTTGCTTTCACCATGTTTTGGTTTATACTTCTGCTCACATCTGATGCTCTGAGCATTACTAAATGCGGTGCATACAAAATTTAATTGGGAACATGATCCTCCAAAAGATTGACCTCATGGAAACTCAGAGTAAAGGTAAGAGTAAAGCAGTCATAATGAGTTCATCTGCAAGGCCAGTGAACAATAATGAAGTGTAATAATTTACACTACTATTGCAGCTAATTTTGCATTAAGTTGTGCTTTATTGGATCTTTTGTATTAAAGTCATCAATCACATTGACAGCTATGTGGCGTGTGTGGGACGCCTCCTGTCATTTCTTGTTAAAGCCCACCCAGCATATGCTGCTTGTTTTGACCAAGAGGGCTTCAGCCTGTGTATGTCCGCTGCACGAAACAATCACTAGGAAAACAGCCTGGGAATTTATTAACAGAGGCTGTTTAGTCTAAAGTCAAATCTTAATTTAATTTAGCAGAATTTAGATTGCAAAAGAAGAATTTTAAACTAGTAATAACATGACTGTTTTAGGAAAGTAAGTTTTTTATCCACAAGGAAACCAATTCATCTTATTTGAAGAAAACAAGAAAGACTTTTTCTTTTCATTTTTCCAGTACAAACCAGTGACAAGTCATTACAATCTTATGTTAATAATAATCCTAATTACAATCTTATGTTAATAATAATCCTATGGGAAAAACAAAATGATTTTCTTTATTTTAATAAAAAAAATTAACTGTTAATGCAACATCATACAATTGACGAGCCAAGCATAAGTTACATTGCTGAACAGTGCATAACAAATGCAGTGACTGCTGACTAAAGTCCATTCTTACGTGTAGGAACTAGTTTAGTATTAAGTGTCCAAAGACTTAAGGCAGAATAATAATGGGGCACCCCTAGAATTCTTAGTAAATAGTAACTAAATGTTGGTATCTGTCTTGAGTCAATTAATGATGGTCCGTGATTACAAACAACTTCCAAACTTCCTCGTAAAATTAGAATTAAGAAGATAATTATAGTGATTGTTAATCATTACATTTTAATTAATACATATTAATTATTCTACCACAGTCTTTATACAAATCTAGTTCCGGTAAAAATATACACTGATACACTGATAAATGGTATTAATGTTGCTTTTCAAAACTTTACTTTTTACTATATGCAGAATACCATCTAACAACACATCCAACCTTAAAGCAGATGGTCTACAGACACATCAGGTGCCATTCCTGTTAGCTAGCAACTGGAAACTGAAGCTACAATTCACACCAGCTCACCCAAATGTATTAATTACTTTTAATGGAAAAGTGTGTCCAACTTTGAGTGGTACTGCATACAACAAATTATTGAATTATTATGAAACCAGGCCTTTTTTGTGGAATTTGCATATTCTTCCCCATACATGCATGGGGTATTTTCTCCAGGTATTCCAGCTCTGTTTCCCAGTCTAAAGAAACACATGTAAGGCTAACAAAAATCTCTAAATTCTCCCAAAGAGTGAACAGTTTGTCTGTATTGGCCTTGCAATGGACTGGCAACCTGTCTAGGCTGGACCTTGCCTCTTGCCTTGAAGCTGCTGTGATGGATGTGGATGGATGGTTTTAGCTTCTTTGCAGTCAGGGTATTCTTTGCAGTGTACACCTTCTTCTACATGAGAACCTCTACATATGTTAGGAACTTGCAGCAGAGTGTAAGAATCACGTAATCCTCTGCTGAAGGATGAAAGCCACTCCATCAGGACTACACAATGAAAAAAAGGCGGAGTTGTGCCTGTGTTTTTTGTGATGCTTAATTAGACTGAGCTGGTTGGTTAATTGTTTGGCCGATATGGATAGAGGAGGTGGGGGAATGGAGGAGGAGGAGGTGGGAGTACTTGATTCATGACAGGGTACTGCAAGTTTGAAGGGTGTCGACAGATAAGACTGCAAGGGTAATTAACAGAAAGAAAGAGGGACAATAAGAGAAAGAAGGGAGATGGAAAAGGGAGGGAGGATGGAAGTGAGGTGCCAAGAAGAATAAATGTCATAAAACTGTCCTCGGATACTGTAATGACTTCAAAAAGAAAGGAAAAAATGAAGAGGTGGTATGGGAGGAGGAAGATAAAGAGAGGAAGTGAATGAGAGCAATAGCAGCAGAGAGGGTAATGATTAGGGACATAATTCCATTTTTTAACACAATGGCGCTGAAGTCCAGGACGGCAGCCAGGCAGCAGCAATGCTGAGCACACGCACAATGAACTTTTACAAAGAGAGAAAAGCCTCCAAAATATGGGATGTGATGCCTCTCAAAGTCAACAAATGTCAAGAATGAAGAGGTACACGTACACATATCTGTGGTAACAACAGCTGAGTGGTCACATTTCCATTGAGGAGAGGAAGGCAAATGAAGATGAAAGATGCACCCAGACAAGCCAAAAGAAGGGATATCAACAAGACTTATCAAAGTCTGCATGGCATTCATGACTAATGAGGCAAAACACTTTTATGTGCTAATAAAGGCACCAAAACATGAATACAACTTTGACTTGGTTTTAAATATTTATTAAAAAATCAATGCAAAAATCAGTGTAAAGAGCTTTAATTATTGGAAGGTTTAAAACTCGATTAGGCGGTCAGTTTGATTTAATGTTGCAACATTCAACTGTTCCAAGTTTGTTTGCAGATTCATACGCACGTTATTGGTCTCAAACTCCAGACCTTAGATCGTATTTGGTCCGAGTATTTAAAACAGCTGATCTGCTGGGATTTTCACACACAGTCATCTGTAGGACTTAAAAATAATGACAATGGCAGGGTGAGTGTAAGTAAAATTAGCATTTTTAATTTATTAGTTTACAAAAAAAGTACAATTTAATTTATTTGACTTTACAGTAAATTGAATGTTCTGCTCTCTTAAGCAACTCTCTGGGAGCTGGTTCCAGGGGGAAGGGTCTGATAACTTAATGCTCTTACTCTTTTTCTACCCTATCCTACTCCAAGAACCACAAATAAATCTGCATTCTCAGAGTGAAATGCTCTGTTGGGAAAACCTGGACAGAACTGACCTTTAAAACCAAATTTGACTCAAACAGCTGGTTGATGTTGAGGCTGGACGCTTCTGGGTTCATTGCTTTCATTTGGTTTAACTATATGAACATTAAATATTTCTTTTATTCTTTCAGCATTTCTGAGTAGAACTGAGAAAGTCCTTTATGATGAAGTGGCCTTAAACTGAGAGAACAACTGCATCAGTGCCTTCAGTGAGAGCATGGCCAGGCAGTTATAGAAATGAGTTCTTCCAGCTATCAAATGGTCGATCAAACACTTTCACCACCCTTCTGCTTCTACCAGAGTTTCAACTGTCCTTTTGTCTGAGACAAATGCTGTGTGTCAGCACTGATTTGGGTGCATTTGCAGCCGCAGACCAACACAGCTCTGTAAAAATGTAACAAAATATCCAGTAAATTCACCATAACCTCTCTATTTCCCTGTGTTCTTTCTGAAAATGCAAGATGGTCACATTTATTCCCCTGCTAGCTACATGCCACTCGTCACCTCATCTGTAGTTGATGTTTTCTGAATTACATAAGTTTCCAGGTGAATCCATGTGAGAGATGCAAAGGAAAGGGGATTTAGCAGTGGGGAAGATGGCAGAAGGAAAAGTTGGAAAAAATGATGAATAGTTATAAATCCTGATTCAATGTTGCAAAGTTTAAAGAAAAAGGATGTTTTAGGTTATTTTTTAGGATTCCCTTGGACACAACTAACAGAAAAAAAGACAAAATGAATTTAAAATTGTTTTAAGACAAAGTTTCAGGACGTGAGGAATGTTTATTGTGAGAAGAAGCTAATGGGATTAAAGATATGGGGTCACATTGTCTGAAGCTTCTCCTTTATAGAGATAAGACTAAAGTCCTGCCAACAGACAGAGTGATAAAAACCAACATAAATAAAGCTGCTGCCTTGACCTTGGCTCTGGAATGTGGAGCCCCTCTTTTGTATTCAGGGCCCCCATCAAAGGGTCAAAGATCCAAACAACCCAAACACAATGGATGCTCTGCTGGTGTAGAGGATCAATGTGACGCCCCTCTGGGATGTAGTAAGAGGTGAATCAGACAGAGAAGAAGTGGTTTTTATATGAGCTCCGCTCAGTCATCTTTGTTTGGGAGCTCCTTTTTTCTTCACCTACATTTTCTACTAAGAATGTTGTCTCTGAAACTTTGGAACGAGCTTGTTTCTGACTGGTTTGCTTTAAAAGTTGCCAGTTATAATTCTGCATTGAGGACTGGTTAATGCATCACTGTGCCACTTTCCACCTTGCATTCATAGTCTGAAGCTTCAGGATGTTTTTGGATTAAAATATACGTTTTTCCTCTCCACTTTACTCATGCATCCAAAGGAATCTTTTCCTCCCACCAAACTGTGAGCCACTGGTGTTTTCAGGTTTTTACCAGTGGCTGTTTACATTTATTATTGAGCCAGGTCCAAGACACAAGTAAAACAAGGTTAAAGTCCAAATTCCAATGTTTACTGTACACACACATGGTCAAATATTAAGTTAGCACACAGCAAAGAAAAAAATGAAGGTCACAGAAAGTAAAGATGCTGGGAACAAAAAGCTGGGAAGCCAGAGTACACAGAAGAACAGTGAGTGTTTAAGGAACTGAAAATCAGTGTATAAAACATGACAAATGGTGGAAATAAGCTAAACAATCTCATAGCAAGACGTAAACAAAAAGTCAAGTTTGACTGGGTTCAGTTAATATGTGAACATTACTAGCACGGTGCATGCTTACTGACAGGATAATCATCTGCTAAGAGTGGAAATGTCAACAGGGTCACCTGGAGTTTGTTCGGCCTTTTAGGACCAGCAGACTATGTAGTATTAACTATTAATAGATAAAGGCAGCTGGAAATCTTTTTTTTTTTTATCTCAACCATCCACCCTGCTGTGCTTTTCACATCCCAGAAGGATGTTGGTTATCCAGGCGTGCCATTATAACTGGAAACCGTCTGCACTAACGGATCTGAAAACAGACAGGAATCAAACTGAAGGCAGCTGAATCAAAGCGCCTCAACATTTAGGAGCCTTTGTTTTTGTGCTGCAGCAGCAGAGAAGGCAGATGGTGCTGTACTGGTATGAAACAGGGCAGCAAAAACCATAAAACAAGATGCACTGATGTGGAAAGATTCATGGCTTAAGAGTGTTTTGGTGATATCACCGGAGGCAATAATTTACTTTAGCATGACAAATCTTTATTTTTCACTTGTTGAGCTGCAGTCAATGTGAAATGAATAAAAACGTGTCTTTACAGGAATTTCTGTTTTAGATTTCCTTGCCCACCTGTTCCGACAAACTTTTGATTTGATTTTGAGAAGCGATATCCTCATTTGAAATAATAGGAAACTAAAAGAAACACACACATAACCAAAACTTCATATGCCTGTGCATCTTAAGAAAGCAGTTGCAGGGGTGTTGTCCTGATCAGGAGATTGGTACACTGTGGTCATGAAGGGATTGAGATGGTCAGAATGGTCACTGTGATGTTTAAAATATGGTTGGTAGTATAGGGACAAAAAATCCCACAATGTTGTACACCACCAGCATTCTTAACACAAAATGGATCCATGTGTTACTGATGTTCTCACCAGTTTCTGACCCAACCTGAATGTAGAGCTGAAATGGAGACTCAACAGACCATGCAATGCTTTTCCATCACTTGTTTACCAGTTTTCATGAGTCTGTGTGAATTCCAGTTTTGCTGTTTTTTTTCTTATCTGGGTTGTTCAGGATTAGACGTGTTGAGGTACAATTCTCCATACCTTGGATAGAACAAGACATTTTGTTCCAGGACACTGCTTCTTTTTTAAAACATACACTGTAAACTACAAATTACCAACTGTAAATATTCAGACTAACTACCATGGCACACCCAAAGTAACTTTCACCCAAAGTAATGACTTTTCTTCCTTCTTTTCTGCTTAGTTTGAGTTTAGGCCATTGCCTTACATGACTAAATGTACTGAGATGCTTCCATGTGATTTCCTGGTTAGATATTTGTATTATAAAGCAGTTGAACAGGTGAACATGATCAAGTGGCCAGTGGATGTTTAAGAACATTGTTTAGAAACTAAAGATCAGATCAAACTTGCCAAATAATTAATTTGATTGCTGGCCATGCTATTACTGATCTATCATATCAGTGAGGCTGTGAAGCCATCAGTCCACTGTGCTGTGAGAACGATGACTGTCTGTTTTTAGCATAGATACACGTGAGGAAGAAGTCATGTACTGCTTGGATTAATTATTAAAAACCAAATCTTAAAAGAAATCGCATCTCCAGCTTAGACCCTCATTAGCAGGTTGTTGGTTTCCTTGTTCCCTTTCAGCCTCTTTGCTCCCATTTAACAACATTTTCAGAGAAGAGTCCAAGCTATCCTTTATGTTCTGAGCTCATGGCTCAGATGTGAGCAGTGGGAGAAAGGGAAGAAGACTGACATCTTAGAAGAAACAGGAGAGAAAAGAAGCCGTCTTGTGGAGATTGGAGCGTATGTCAGAGTGGAGGTCTGAGTGATGAGAAGTGATTTGGAAAATGTTGCAGCGTGTAAAGCCCTCATCTCCTGGACTTAAATTTATTCTCCTCCGGTTCTCCCTCATTGAGCGCAGCATTACAGAGGAGTAATCTTTCTCTCTCAGTAAAGTCCTGTCTTGCTTCAAAGCTCAGCTCTTAGTCCCTCTTTTCTACTCTCTCTTCTGCTGTTGCCTCCAATCCTCTGTTATCTTTGATTTTTGTTTTACTTTACACATTTTTTCCATTTGTCATTGTTACCATTCTTAAGCACAGTTTTATAAAAGCAATTAATTCCCACCAGAAAATCTCATACTGTAATGTTCACAAAACACAGAGAAATAAAATGTATAGAATCTACCATTTCAATTCCATCCAGCCATCCATACAAGTTGCAGGGGCACCAGGAAGCAAGAAGATGCAGACTTTTCTATTCCTCGCCATTTCTACAAAGTCCCTTTAGACATAGTCCCTAGGCATGTCCTGGTTCTTCTCTGGAACCTCCTCCTGGTGGGACGTGTTTGGAAAATTTTACAAGCCAGGCATCCAGGAGACATTCTGACCTGATGCACAAGTTACCTCATCTCACTCTCATTACTGACCCTCAGGAGTGTAATTTACTACTTAGGTCATTCAGGACAAAATGTCTTACAAAGAATTGTCATCAATGTTTACATACGGAGTAATGACATAGAAAATACAGTGACAGTAATGAGCAGTATAACTGACATGCAATTGGTACAAGGGGGAAAAAAGGAGCTGCAGCAATCACCGTCAGCTAACAGACTCCTTCTTTTCATCTTTCTACATATAGAACACTTTACAAAAAGAAGAGAAAATTCTTGGAATGACTACTGAGTCCTTCTGTCATGGAGTGTAAATCTCTCGTCTCAACCTCTGCATCTCTTCAACTCATCCCTCCCTGTCTGCAAATCCCTCCCATGTAGGTGAGCGCCGTGGTGGGCTTAATGAGCTGAGGCCCTGCCGGAGGCCACCGTCATGAGCGCTGTTACCTCTGTTCTCATTTAGACTCAGGTTTTGCTTCACAGGACAGAGAGATGGAAAGAAGGGGAATGGAAGGAGATGGAGGATACGAGGGAGAGAAACTACCATCATTCTCTCCCCCCCTCTCCCCGACTACCATCAATCTCCTCATCATCATTTCCAAAATTTGTGTTCCTGTATGTCTCCTCAGAAGTGGACAAGCTTCATGTCCTCCCCGTTGATGCATTTCATTCACCCCCCCCCCCCTCCTCTCCATTCTCATAAAGGTTTATAAGTTCAGATGTTAATACACTGAAACAGACAACAAGACACAGGTGAATGAATAATCTAAATGAAACCAGGTGAACAAATTAACAGGAAATAAAGCTGAACACAAGAACAACACCACGAGAAAAAAATACAAAAATGAAACAGGAGGAGTTTTGCCTTCCTCTTAAACAGGAACCAGAAGCGAAGGAGGAGGAGCGCCATCCTCTGATACGGGAACCAGGCATGACAAAAGTGGTCTGGGTCTGAGGCCCAGGGATCTGGGATCACAGTTCTAGAGTAAAGGAGTGGCACCTCTCTTCTAAGCTCCTTTATGACTGAGTTTCTCACTTAATCTTTAAGACAAAGAAATCTCACTTCAGCCACTTGTTGTTTGAGTCAGTACCCACAGCTGCTAACCATCGGTGAGGGCTAGGAATGTAGATCTCTGATCCACTTGTCAGTCTCTCCCTACATTTTCCCTCAATCTTGAAGGAGACCCCAAGATGCTTGAACTCCTGCGCTTGAGGCAGGACCTCATTCTCATGTTGAGGACTTTCCACCCTGAGACCAAGGTCTCAGAATTGACCTAGCCTGAAATATCTACGCTGCAGTGCTGATGAAGACAGAACAACAGTAACTTTAGTTCTTCAGAATCTTGGAAACCAATGTAGTGTATTCCTTGACTCAGACACAACCAGCCAATCCTTTGAATTTCTATAACAGGGCTGTTAACAAGGCAAATCCTAAAAAAACAACACCCTTTGGACTTTTCTGAACTAAAGATTTGTTTTCAAAGACTAAAGTGACTGAAGGATCCCTCTTCCTCACTACAAACCTTTTATTGGGATAAGTTATAACATGATATTTGAACTAACATATGAATTTCTTGAAGGTGGCTGCAACAACTGGAAATAAAGCATCATCCAACTTTTAAACTAAACAAACATATCTACTGTACTTCAGGTCTCGTTCAACCCACACAGAGAAGAGACAAGCGACACTTACCAGATCACTCTTTGGATGACATACCTCTCATAGAACAAAGACTTTATGTAACAAGATGTTCTTTTACAACGTTAGAGAACGTTTATACTCCTACAAATGTGAGCTAATGTTAATTTCAAAATCAGCATTTTGTTTCATACCAGCACATTTTCTGAGGGCAACATTTTCTTTTTATGAAACATCAGGAGATGAAGCCTCATACAGCTTCTAAGTTTTTATATTTGTTTGTTTAATGAAAAGATATTCAAATCACAGTGCATTATACTTCAAAGATTCCTCTGTTTTAATGCTTTTATAATTGTGTTTCACACTTTTATGGTTTTAACAGAAATTGCATGTTTTTTAGAGGTTGAGGTCTGATTGTGAAGAAGACATCAGACAGACAGACAGACATCTGATTTACAAATTTATTGGCTTATTAGCTTATTGGCTGCCTGAGACTAACCATGCCTCCTTTGGGTGCGCTCACGTGTTTTGAACTGGAAAATGAAAAATGAAAACAAAAAGACACAACAAAGTAACTCAGAGCCAGAGATGTTACAATGAAATTAAAAAATGCAGAGCACTTGTCCAGAGACATGACAGTTTCTGAGGTCATCTTGCTGATGAAATAATGGAAACCACAGAACAAAGATGGTTTCCAGGCTCCGCAAATGCTTCAAATTTCCTCTTTTGGAGTACAAAGTTTTAATCTCTTGTAACTAAGTTCTACAAGCTCCAGTCCTGCCCAAGTACTTAATAATTACATTTTATGATGACCAGAGCAAATTCAGACCAGTTTATTCTTCATAACATGTTTTACTAGTCTTGATGTTTTTAAATCAATCCTGTGAAGCCTTTGGCTAGAAACTTTCACTACTCACCATCAAATAACACCATCAATCCAAGCAAAATGACCATTTGGAGACCACAGATCCCAAACTGACGAACCACAGAGAAGAATGGAAACATTTTGAAGGATCTTCTTGGTGACAGAACGAGTCATGCACCATTCTGTGCTCCCCCATCCACCAGTCCAGCCTCTCAGTCATATAAAGGGAATGTTGCCATTCTAAATGAAACCCTTTCTGAAGACAACCGATTCGATCTCGTGAGTTATGATGGTTGGTGAGTCATGTGATGCGAATCTGTTTCTTTCAGGCCTAGTCTTAAATGACTATCAATATTACTTCTATCAGATTCAGAAATCTGTTTTTTAGTTGTTTCTTTTTGTTGCTACATCAATTTATGACGCTACATAATACTACATAAAAATGACTGCTGGTTTCCTTCTATAGATGTTCTAGGAAAAGTGTACTAACATTCTGTATTCCATTGTGGTTTGTCAGTTGCATGGCAAAGGAAAAGTCAGTGATCCACAGGATTGTTACCTTTGAGGATTATCACCTTTGAGCTTCTCTCCTTGAAAGAGTTGTTCAGGTTCTTCTGCCACAGAAATGCCTACAGCATCCTAAAAGATACATGCCACAAATCACTTCACCTGCTCTAAATATAACTCTCAGGTAGACAGTTTTTACTGCTGACTATCAAAAGCAGAGCAAAGAGGGGCCAGGTCACATGACAAGAGCACATATCAAAAGCTGCAATGTTATTACATAAACTGATGCTACTACATAATCATTGGTCTAAATATTAATGTCTGGCATCTGTATATACTTTTTGAATTTTTTTTATGTATTTGTCTGTCTTCTTTTGAATTTTTTAAATATTTGTTTATAGGTTTCCTTTGCGCTGAGTAAAAACATTATACACATTTGTGTCTAATTTTTAGTAAAATGACAATAATAACTCTGATTCATCCAGACCACTTAACACTCTGATGCAAATTGCTCTGGTGAGAGTTGAAAATGATAGTCCAGTGGAACAAACACAGCCATATCATCTGCAAAGAGCAGTAACCCAACCCAGCGTCCATCAAACCAGACCCCAGATTCTCAAACTGCTCCTATAAAATTGTGTTTATAAAAGTTAGGAACAGGATCAGTGAGAAGGTGGAGCTCTAGCAAAGTCCAATTCACAGCAACAATACTGACCAAGAACTGACACTGGTCTTACTAGTCTTACTAGCCTCACTGGTCTGATTCAATCCTCAGTTTGACTCTCAGACAGACCCTCCTTTGACAGAAGACAAATAATCCGGTACTGTACTCAGAAAATTTCACCATCATTGACTATAATTTCTATACATGTTCTGGTGTCATCTCAGTCTTTGTGTGTATTATCTGTACAAAATATAAACAAAGTAAAAAAACAAACAAAAAAAGAAATCCCAAAACAATTCAAACCAGAATAAACTACAACTTTGTGTTTGTTAAAAATGCAAACAGAAGCAAAAATGAGCTGAGAGGAGGAAGAGGGAAACCACTCAGACTCATTCATACCAACCATTTTGCTTTTTTTTTTTTTTTACCAGGACAGCAGGAATGCTGCTTTGGGACCAGTCCTTCTGTTCAGGTCATTATGAAAAGAGATAGCCAGGGGCACTTTTTTAATGATCTTACATCAGCACTTCTGATCTTGATTAATGCCGGCCATTATTACCCCAGCAGTGGTGGTTACAAAGCAATGACTGTAATGAAGTGCAGGAAAAACACTTACATCTCCCACTACAGCTTCAAGATGGCAGTTTGACAACAAAAGCAATCTATAAACCAATGTTTCGCAATATTGTCACACAATGAAAACTGTGTGAAACAATGTAAACAATTTATGTTTTCACAAACAAAAGAGTCCTGATGTTAAATTAGGAATTTCTATAGAACCTTTTGGTATTTTATCCAAAGCGCTATCTTTTCCATCGGTGAACAACCATAATAAACTGGATTCAGGTAGAGTTTTGTGGGTAAAATAAGAAACTGATATGATTTCCTTTATCTGTCTTTTTTCAGCTGTTCCCTTTGCAGCAGAATACAGAGGCTACAGAGTCCAACCAACAGCAGGAGAACGAAGAGGATGAGGAGGCCTCAGGGCAGGCCCTGGACCCAATGGAGAGATTATTCCTTGGTTGATTTGGGTATGCCTCCACAGAGGAGGGGAGGTCAGGAGATATCTGCTTAGCCTGTTGCCCCTGTGACCTGGTCCTGGATAAGAAGCTGAAAATGGATGAATAAAAAAAAAAACCTGTGATGCTTCATGAGGTTTTGACTTTTTGGCATCTTTTTCACAAACCAGCATTTTCAGGAATGCATCACATGTTTTGATCATCAGTCATTTATTCACAAGGAGTAAAACAGCATCAGTGTGCGTCTGAGGACAGAATGTGGGTCTTCATTGGCAGTAAAATCAATTAGAAAAAAAATAGCTTCTTATGAAAACAATAGATACAAACAAACTGCAATGATTGGAAGCTCATAAACCATTCTTAATTCCCAAAACAGAATATAAACAGCACATCAGATTTTTAAATTAGACTTTTTAACATTTCATGAAAAATTATTGGGTCATTTTACATTTGATGGCAGCAACACATCCTAAAAAGTAGTTCCATGGTTATGTTTACTACTGTTTAACACCCCCTCTTCTTCTAACAACTGTCTGTAAACATCTGGGAAGCAAGGAAATCAGTTGCTGAGGATTTACATGATCCCATTCTGGTCTGATGCAGGTTTCTAGCTGCTCCACAGTCCAGAACTATTGCTGCTGGATTGTGGTTTCACAATGCTCCAAATGATTTCTGTTTATAAAAGTCTGGGGCCTCATGTACAAAGAGTTCCAAAAAAATGAAAACATGACATATGATCAATGTCACTGCAAAGTTTAGATGTATCAAGAGGAAACTGGCCATGGAATTGTGTGGTATCTCACATCAACTCACAGGAGATGCTGGTAAGCCCATGTACACACACACATTTACACACCACATGGTGTGATCATACTCTCACTGAGAAAGCTGAATAATGTTGGATGGTCATATTCATTATAATAAAAATAAAACTCTTGATATAATATTCCAGCTCAGTGTGGGATGTTTTCCAGTGAGACTGGTGTCCCACAGCAATGGAGGTCAAGATGTATTAGATCTGTGTGCTTCCTTTTACTGCATTATAGATTCAACGGTCTGTACAACTTTACTTAATAAAGTGTAAACACCACAAGACTGTCTAATAATCAATTAAAATAAAATGAATAATTCGTACAGAATGTCTGTTAGCATATAAATGTTTCTAAATAGCGCTTTGAGGCGAGAAGCAAAACAGGTTAGACAGTCAAAATGTATAATTTGTTATTTCCCAGAAAACAAGCAACAAAATACAATAAAACAGATTACTCCAGTATATCTGCTAGATTAGTGTATTTAGATGAATCTTAATTCCCACAAAACATACTGAGAAGCTCCGCTCACCTGTTTTCAATGTTTAAAAGTGTGTATTGCTATTTTATCCTTTTCTCACCTCTGATTCAACCAAATTGGTTACATATTATGAAAAATATTCATCTTTTTTCACGTTTCTAGTGTGTTTATCCTTGTTATTTTGGCTACAAGGCAAAAACATGTGGTGTAATTATCATTATTTCCATATTTATTGATGGGAGGATGCGGTTCTGAAGCTGCGCTCAGATCCAAGTCAGTTGCGATGTAACAATGAAATATTTGCGTGATCAAGCGTATGAAGTGATTCCTACATCAGAATTTGTTTTTGTGTGCATAGACATCATCATGATTTGGTTGTACGCCGGGTTTCGGTTTAAAATCCACGGAAGTCCTTGTACATTTGGTCTCTGGACTGCAAGCAGTCGAGTTCACCACCTGCACTCTCCTCCGGTGACGTCATGCTGTTGGGATGAAAGCAGTATCTGGTTTAGAACTTTCTTGCTGAAATCTACAAGCATGCTTAGATCTAATTAATACTACATATTATGTAAATCCTCATAAACTTAAAATATATACAGTATATCTGCTGTATACTTGATATACATACACATCCTGAACTTCATTTCATGTGTCTGGAAATAAAAAATACAGGCATGTGAAAGAAACCAGAAGCATCTTCTGTCCAAATAAACTCATTCATAAATCTCCAGAGTTCTGCACCACAATAGAGGAAATCCTCTTTGTAGTACTGCAAAATTGTGGTGGAGGACAAGCAAAAGTTGTCAACTGATACTATTTTCTTCAACAAGACACTGCAGGAAAATATCTGAGACAAGCTTATTCACTATAACGGGGTTTCAAACATCCAGATCTAGTGTTGATCAAAGAGTCAGAGTTCCTTTTCTTTTTGATGATTGCCATTTGCACAATAAGTTTCAGCTTCAAGCTAACTCTGCCAAGTTGAGACAGTTGAAATGCCATCTGAATTAATACAGTAATATAGTAAATATTAATAGAGTAAATACAACTAATATAGCATTTAAATGAATTTAAGATGTTAATGTTCAAATAAAGTAAAACAAAACTCTTCAACTTTAGTGCAACTTCCTCAAAGCTTTTATAGCAGGAGTAAACTCAAAAAGCTTGTGCTTACCGTACATAAAATAATAAAAAGGATGATGACTTTTCTATGACCTAAGCATGGTCCCCTCAGCAACACTGCCGTACAGGCCAGGCAGTGAAGAACAAAGTTCCTACGAGGGCAGATCTTCAATTAACTGACATGGTGGAAAAACAGCTCAGTAGTAGAAAAGGGCACAGCAGAGGCTGGACGCCCCCCCTCTCATTTTTTAACCACAGAGTTAATTCAAAATAGCCATTTTGATGCGAGTCAGGATGCTGCTGGACAATGACTGTTGTACACGATTAATGCCATGTGAGGAATCTGAGCTTTACTTTGCTTTAAGGAAGATTAGCTTCTCTGTACTTGGTGTGTTTCTTACAGTGTCACCTTATATAAAGTTTTGTCCAGCGATCCAAATCATTCAGTTGGTCAAGGTTTTCTCTGCTGGTGTGATCACATGTCAGAGGAGTTCTCTGCATTTTTATATGTCTTTCATTCACTGCAAAGAAGCTGTAACAACACGGTTAACAATATGTTACTTTAATCAAATTCAGAACTAAAGAAAACAAGCTCTTCTCATTCACTGTGCCTCAAGATGTGAGAACTTCAGACAAAGACAAATGAGATGACCTTCAGGGGGTGGGATTGTGTTACATAACTCATCAGGCGTGGGAACGCCTCAGGATGCCTCAGGAGGAGATGCAAAATGTGGCTAGGGAAACAGATGTCTTACATACCCTAATCTATCTGTTGCTACCATAAGTTGACCCCATACGAGTCAAAGAAAATGGACAGAAATTCAAAATTTAGTAGTAAAATACCTGGTAAGAGTTTGAAAAGATTGTCTGGACTTAAAATAACTTTTTGACATTAAGAAGGTGCATTACTGACTCAATTTCATGGCACACTGACACTGAAGTACATTTCCTGGAGCTGTCATTGCCCAGAAGAGACCTTAACATGAGAAAGATAGCAAGATGGATGCTAAAGCAGCTGTGCTTAGGCAGCATCTCTGAAACAATCTGCCAAAACTTCAGCAGTGTCCCTTTAAAAACATTTAATTTTATTATTTTAAACTTTTAACATTTTGACCGAGATCTGAAGCCCACAACCACAACCTAGTGGGAAAAAAATCTACATTATCCATCTGTTATTTGCCTTCAGCTACTTCAACATTACACATTGTATCGCCCCCACATATCTAGGAATTTGTTCATGTGGAACACCCTGACCCCCCGCTCTCCAGAAACCCCTTGGTGAATCCTGAGGCATTCCAGGCCAGAAGGGATATATAATCCCTCGAGCAGGTCGCGGGTCTGCCCTGGGGTCTCCTTCTGGAAGGACGTGTTTGGAAAACCTCCAGATGGAAGCTACCAGGAGGCATCTTGATCAGACATGCAGGAGCAGTAGCTTTACCTTCTGGAGGAGTGAGCTCCTTGTCTGATCTCTCTGGACAAGCCCAACCATCTTCTAAACTTTTCAGCCTGTTTCTGCTATTAGCAGCAATCAGCTTTTACCACCTCTTTGGTCAACATTCTTCCATTTGGCTGTTGATTAAAAGCTTCGCTCAGGACTAAAGGTAAGGGTTGCAGATAGAGATGGAGCTTACCAGAACAACTGATCAGCTCCCTCATTAAATCTGATGACGCCTCAGCAAATCTGTTCTCTCTCTCCATCTATCATGATGATCTTGAGATACTAAATCCTCACAAAAGTCTTTTTCCCAACTGGGATAGAATGATAAAAGAAGATCCAAAATTTACCATGCAGCCAACATATAATAAATAAATAAATAAATAAAAAAGATAATAAAGGACTTCAGAGAGACAAACTTTTCTACAAACATGGAGCATTTGAAATAAAGTATTATCAGTGTTAATAAGCATGTGGTTATAAATAGGATTCTTTCCTCATGCTTCTCTTGTACACTTTGGAATAACTGGCTTGAAGACTGGCACTGTGATACAAATTCATTTAAAACATGTACAAAACAGTGTTGCTGCTGTTACTCTTAGAAAAGCAGTGATTAATTTTATATAATAAATCACTAATAGTCTGTTGTTATTGACAGTGTGGGGGATAAAGGAGTTTACTTCTAAATCTGTCATGGTGAAATTAATATTTGACGAACCAGAAAACAGCTTCTAACAATGGAAGAATGACAAAAGGAGTCGACCGTCTGCGTCTGCCAGGTATGTGTTGTGTGACCATGCTTATTTATGTGCACACTCCTTTGCATGCAAATACCTGCTGTCCAACATCTGCAGGTCCACACATGTGCAGCTCTGGGCAGGCTGGTGCTCACACACTTTGCTCTCACAAAGAAATGTGCACAGCAGCAGAGGAAGAATGGGCGCGAGGGAGGATTTGGGGGTATTGGAATACCTAATACAATGAAAAGCCACTTTGCCTTTTGTTTGCATTGCATGACAGGGGACAAAGCTATCCACAAGTGGGGCTTAACATTCCATTTGGCTGAAGGACAAGAAGGCAGCTGGCATGGCGGAAAGGCCACACTGTGGATCTATGGACCAAACGAACGGGACATATTGGGTTTCTGAGGGCACTAGGAATGCATGGGAACTGGACAGGGAGTGGGGAACACTGGGGATCGGGGTGAGTGGCTGAGCTCTGATAGTGCTTGTGTGTGAGTGTGAAGAGGAGGTAGGGTAGATGTTGGTTAACCCCTGCGCTGCCAACTTAGAGGCTACAAAGGACTAAATATACTGTATTTACATTCACTCTCCTCTTCACCAGCTACACCTGTTCAACTGCTTGTTAATACATATATCTTATCAGCCAATCACATTGCAGAAACTCAGTACATGTAGTCATGTAAATATACAACTTGCTGAAGTGCAGCAGAGCATCATACTGAGAAAAATGGGAAAATTTAAGTGAGTTTTGAACCTGGAGTGGTTGTTGGTCTGATGAGTTCAGAAACGGCTGATCTACTGGGATTTTTACACACAGCCATCTCTAGGCTTCACAACTGGTGCCATTACTGTCACCCAAGAACAGAGAAATGAGGTTACAATTCACACAGACTCACAACTGACAAGATGGAAAAATGTTGTCTGGCCTGAAAACGCTTCATTTCAGCCCCAGTCAGATGGTAGGGTGAGAATATGGTATAAAAAAGATGAAAACATGGATCCATCCTGTCTTTGAACAACAGTCCAGGCTGCTGATGTAACTTTGTGATCTGCCAACAGATTTTATTTTCTGCAGATTCACTAAAACCAGGCAGCAAACCAAGGTCATGGAACTTATCTTGGCTTTTTACATATAAGGAAGTTCAATATGCTGATTTCACTATTTAAATATAATTCTTAATTTTCTTTTTTCTGCAAATCACTTTGATAAAATGTGTTTTATGCTTTAAATAGAGATGACTCGAGTGACATTGCTGAATTAGTTGATAAAAAAAACTTGAAAATTTTTTTCACATTTGTATTAGTTTCTGTTTTTCACACATTAATTCCCCTGAAAACAAGAATTATGAAATAGTTCAAACCCCTGTTTTTTGTAACGCATGTTTCAGATAAATAGTCGCCATTTATTTTGCCATCAGCTGTTTACACACCTGTAGAAACATTTTTCTTCTTGGTTTTCCTGGTCCCAACATATAATCTGTTCCATTCAGTTTCAGATAGCTTCGACAGAAGCCATTAATATTTTTTGGAGGGTAAACTAACCGATGGGTGGCTGATATGTGCCACCGTGTCTAAAACATGCATATGCTTTGATAAATATTATGGATTTGAATGAGGACAAAGTGAAATTAAACTGAATTAACAGTTTCACACATTCAGCTTGTGTGTTCATGAATCCAGCCTGTTCTGACTGTGTAGCTGACACAAAACCAGATTTATGGGCCTCAGCCTTTTGTATTAGGACTGAGGGATCTACTACCATTTCTCACGCACTGACACCAACAACAACATGGTTTCATGGGGCACCTCCCATACCGCCCCTTTCTGGTTTTTATTCTATTGAGCTATGACATCATTTTATTGACAGGAGATAAAAACAAACGATACAGAAGAGTTAAAAAGAGAAAGGAGGTGAAAGTGGGGCGTGGAGTGAAAAAGAGAAAGGAACAGAGAAAGCTTCTCCTTGACTTTCGGAGGTCTTGGACAGAAAGGGAGAAAACAAATTAGGGTGAGAAAAGAGGAGGATAAAGAGGGACCTCATGTTGATTAGCTTGGAGCGGCATGAATACCAATGAACGAGGCATGGATATGCACTGCACATGTAAATCTTGGAGAAAACCCTCTGGAATCTTCTCTCCTCTTATCTAAACTGCAGGAGGACTTTGCATACCAAAATTCAGCTTTACTCTCACCGCTTGGTTGTCATCACGTGGCTGCAGATGACAACCCAGAAAATGTCAGGAAAGATCGGATGAACTCACGAGGACTTGTCTGTTTCACTTCCTCTAACATGGACATTTTTTCTGTGCAGACCTACTCAGCCTCCCCAGAGGGATCGCAGAAGAAGTGTGCAGTGTGTAGTGGAAGCAGGAGAGGATACCCCATATTGATCAGCTCAGGCTGACATGAATACAAACTGGAGATTAATGGCTTAGCTAACGGCATGAGAATCTCTCTGGAACTTTCTATCCTCTGAGCTGCTACATTATCAGCCTCCACACCAACATGGCTGAGCTGGATCAGGTGTGTGAAGTATTGTTTGGAGCCAACATGCTTTGTAAACTGTAACAAAACTGAACTCAAGCTCCAGCAGAGTTCCACTGATATGAAAGACTGCTGATAGCACAGATGGGTGTAATATCAGTGTTTGTGGTCTCATATGGGACCATCTGTTATTTGGTTTAGTTTAGGTGTTAAAGAGGCTTTCCAGAACTTTGACAGATTATCAGTCCCGCTATCGACATACCCCCTATCAACAGTTACATCAGCATCTATTTTACTTCCTTGTCATGCCAGCTACTTATTGCTCACAACTGATGCTCATTGTCGCTCCTGGTGGCCGGCCTGTGACTTTGTAGTGTTTTGGGTCTTTAAAGTAGCCAAGCTACTTGTGGTGTGAGAGTACCGTTTTGTTTTGGGATAATTTTATGCTGGGCTAGGTTAGCTTTTGTATTGTTAATTTATTGGAGCTGATCGGTTTTGTACTAATAGGTCTTCTGTTTTTGTTTTATCTCTTATGTCGCTCCATTGGGTTGTTTTTGTTTTCGCCCGGTTGGGTTGTTTTCGTTTTGTTTGAGCAGCTTCGCTAAACCCAGCGTTTGCTTTGGTGGTCTCACGTTTTGAGTTACTTGTACAATAAACATTGACCTTTTTTTTAACATCTAGTCCATGCCACGTCTTTTTGTTATGCCCGTAAATCATACCCCAACCTGGGTCGTAACAATCCTTTTGGTATCCTTCTTGGTTCTCGTCAGCTTTGTCTCGACTTTTGTCTTGTCTTTTCACTTTCTCTCTTTCTTTGATAATGTCTTCTTACTGGATCAGCAATGGTGCTCATTCAAAGCACCCATGATGCATGAAGCAACATCGCACGGTGTCATGGAAGCAAAAGATGTGAAGTTTAGTCCTAAATAATGGGATGCTGCCGGGCTCCATAATGAAAAGTAAGGAAAAAAGTAAATAAATGAAGAAGTTACAATCTCCCTCATGGTAATCAGTCTGAGGTTGTGTTGGAAGATTAAATTACATATGTATTTTAAGTCAACCATTCCCTGCAGGGTGCTGACCCACAGTGGTTGTTGCACTCACAAGGCTTCATTGATAAGACCCATTTTGTACATTATGGACCCCCCTCCTCCATCACCAGGTACCACCTGAGAGAATATACAGAATACAAAAGCATCAGTTGTAGAGCAAGCAGGAAGCTGAAAAGCTTTTTCCAACAGCTGTCTGACTGATCAACAATCCCCTCCCTAAATGTACCTTCATACAGACCCTCACTTTTATTTCTAAGACAACTATTTCAGATTTGTCTCCATTGAACTGGAAACAAGGCCCATCACTCCCATTTACTGACACATGTGCTGATACAGTCAGTTATTTTTTACAAGACTAAGATAAGGGGTTAAGCTAGGATCCCCTGGTTATTCTCACTGCACATATCCATGATTTTAGTTTATATAATGAATAGCTAACTCTTCATATCATGACATTGGCATCATCCAGGAGTTTTTTGTACATAGAACATCTGAAGATTCTGAGTGTTCTGTACTAGATCATTTGGGTCCTGTAAGTTGTGCTTTAGGTATTATGTGGTTCTAAATCTAAATCTACAAAATAGTCTTGCACTAACTATTTGAACAGGCCTTTCCATTTTTGCATGGCAAGCTTTGGATGTGACCCGATCTGATCTCTAGTTTGTGAGATAACTTGGAGAAGTGGTTGTTGCTGCAGAATAAGGAAACAGAAATGTCTTTTCATAAGCTGCTTTGTCTGCACACTGAGGGGAAGTGCCTGTAATGAGGAGCTGTCAGTGCTGTCAGAAAATTTGTGCAGACACTGGGGTATTAGTAGGCGAGGGGAGGTCATGCATGAGCGGGAATGCCTCTGGATTGTTAAAATATCAAGACAAGTACAGGTGTAACCCATTACAGCGAAACTTTTCTCTTTGTGCTGTGTCAACTGTATTTTTTTCTAGAAAAACAACCCTCAGATTTTAGACTTATCCATGTACATGAAGATAAGGCTTGGTTTTTGGAGATAGATTTATTTACAGTTGTTTCTGGATATTAGTCACAATATGTCAATGAACAGCAATAGAACACATTTTTAATAAGTATGAATTTTATATCTAGCAAAAAATAGCGTTCGGTGAGAAGTTTCCATCTTACTGCTTCCGAATCTCCCCTAACAGTGGGGGTGCTGAACTCCCACTGTTACTTACCAGGCACTTCATCAGAACCAGCTGTGCAATTACTTGACACAAATATCGAGTCAATCTTATGGTCAACATATTTACTCATGTCAACATGGTCCAGATAATTGCTGAAGTTCCAGCTGAGCATCGGAGTGAGGAAGAAAAGGTATTTAAGGGACATTGCCCGTGGCATGGATGCTGGCCTGAGTATTTCAGAAACTGCTGATCCACTGGGATTTTCACTGGGTTTACACAGTTTGAAAATAAAAAGCAGAAGACCCAGATTTCACTCCAGAACAGGAACAGAAGATGGAAAATGTCTGATGAGTCTACATATTAGCTCTGCATGCATATGGTCAGATCAGAAATTATTAGACATGCCACAAACACCACAACTTAGTTGTATACCTACCCGAAAAAGTTGTGGTAAACCATGTCCCCCTCTTTATGATCACAGTCTGCCACCTTCTGATTACTTTTAGCAGGATAATTCACCTGCAACTGCTTTCTTGATCATGAAAATGAGTTTACTGGACGCCATTGGCCTCCACAGTCACCAGATACAGCAGGGAACCATCAGGGATGTGGTGGATCCGCAATCTGTCATATGTCAGCTGGCAATCTGGAGCAACTGTGCAATATTCTCATGACAACATGGACCAAAATCTCTAAAATTTCCAACACCTTGTTGAATCTATGACCGGTAGTTCTGAAGAGAAAAGTAGATCTAACATCTGGTACTATGACTGGTAGTATGACTGACCATATAAACTGTACATTCCTGCATTACTGACCTCTTATTTAAAGATTTCTTTTACCCTTATTTTCCTTGGTTTATCACAATTCTTCTGGAATCTAGAAAAGTTTATTTTACTGAATGATTTTATGCCAATTTACATGTGATCAACAACAGAATGCAACCCTGGACATGGAGGTCTCTGTAAAGACTTTTCATTATTCTTCTATACTAAAATTTCACTTTTAAATTTAAGTGAATCTGTAAAACTTCATGACTGGTGATATTCATTGAATCAGATGGTGGGAAAACATAAAATGAAACAACATCAGTCTGATATGCACTGAGTGAATGGCCAACATTTACAGGTATAATTAAAGTTCATTGATTGCTGAGCACTCTACACTCTCTCAAATAACTCTGACCACAATCCATCTATTACTCTGATTCATATGCGGATCTATTATAGAGCAACAGCAGCTTCCTCATATTTCCTGTTTGTGTTCAGTGTGTGTCCCATAATTTACATTTCTGGGTGGAGAAAGAGAATTCAGCACCCACACAAGCACATGCATGTGTTCTTCTATGAATACACAGCAGCAGCACATAAGAACATTGGAGATTATAAGACATCTGAGTGTGTGAAGGGTAAATGTAAAAGTCTGTGAGTGGGCTGTTGAATATGAAAAGCATATTGCAGATGCACACAACATCTTCCATCCACATGTGCCATATTGTGTTGTTACAGGTTTTCAAGTATTTCGTCATTTTGATTTTAAATTTAAATTATATTAATCTACCACACAAAAGTAATAAGTATTTAAAACTACTGTCAGTCTTTTTAGGAGTAAGTCAGACCATGCATTTCTTTGAGCAGAAATCAAAGAAAACCCAATGGCTACATCTCAGACCCTCCAAGTCCCAGTAAGCATGTTTAAGCTCAGGACTGTATGATTACAAATAAACCTAACTTGTGGCTTGTTTGGAAGGGTTCCAGATGAAAGCCTCTTCTCTACAAACAACAGCTCATGTTGCAAAGCTACATCAAAAAAATGACGAAACATCTGGAAAAGTCTTTCCATTTATTTACTCATTCATTTGTATCTTCATGGGAATTAAAATAAGTGTTTATTTAACAGAATTCACATATGTTGCTGGACTCAACTGGAGAGGACAGAAAAAATATGGAAAGGCTAACAAACAAAAACAAACATAACATGGGACATAAACACACCACAAAGGAAACACTGCAAACCAACCACTCAACTATCTTTGACTGCTTGCCAGTCAAAACATTGTCTTTTTATAATGTTTCGTTCTTCTCTTTGTCATGGCTGCTAGATTGACACTGAATCGGCATAACATGATAATTAAAAAATATTGGCTTTGTGTGGGGTCACAAAAGCCACAACTCAGTCACATGGAAGAAACAGACAACTGGAGGGGCATCAGATCAGTCCATATAACAAAGAAACAGTTAACAATCAACATCAAATATACCATCTACCTGTGATCAATAATCTCACATACAGGTTGTTTCTGGCTTATCGCACAGACATGCATGCAATTTATTTTCCCATAAATAAAAAAAAATGTGTCAAAACAACAAAATAACCTTTCAAAAACACAATTAAATACACAAAACTTGATTTTGTCTCTAATAGTTTTTATCCATTGTTCTTTCCTTTTCTTTTTTTTTCCCCTCCACGAGCCGCCACCTTACTGTGGTGGAGGGGTTTGTGTGTCCTGAAGATCCCAGCAGCTTAATGCCCCTGGTAGGGTCACCCAAGGCAAACAGGTGCCTAGGGGAGGGACCAGACTAAGAGCGGCTCAAAGACCTCTATGATGAAGAACAACATTGGACAGAAGGCTGTGTCTGCAGTGATGTGGACGCTGCACTGGTGAATTTACCGGTCGCTCTATGTTCCCACCCTCACCTATGGTCACAAGCTGTGGGTCGTGACCTAAAGAATGAGATCTCGGGTACAGGCGACCGAAATGAGCTTCCGAACGCAGGGTGGCCGGTGTCTCCCTTAGAGATAGGGTTAGAAGCTCGGCCATCCGGGAGGGACTCAGAGTAGAGCCGCTGCTCCTCCACATCGAGAGGAGCCAGATGAGGTGGCT
>JBAMHV010000003.1:5400708-5411720 GCA_037177535.1 Pseudomugil gertrudae
TGTAGCTAAAAGTTTTAGCTAACTTGCAAAACAGCGGCACATATGCAGGAAGCGCTGTTAATGACATTGATTGGCTGTGTAAGTAAATATGTGTAAATCGCATCATATTATTGGCTGGACAATGTTGCTCATCATTCTCAGTCACAATTTATCACCTGTTTGCATTGCAAAATGGCACAGCATACATTGTAAAGTGTTTATTTTATTTACTGTTTGGGTTGGATTTTATTCTATGCGCAGCACAGATTTGGGGGGGGGAATGATTTGACCAGGGTTCAAAACTAGCCAGGACCACCTCATGATTTGCATGGAAGCGTGGCCTAATTCTCACCTCTGCAGTTTATCATCACAACATTTACACATTTTCTGTTTGGTCAGGAACAGCTTCTGGGTGTAGTCCTGGCCAGCGGCCTTTGGTTTAACAAAGCAAAAATGATGGTCAAATCAGGAACACAAGAAACAAAAAAAGTGAGACAACAAGAAAACCAACTAGGATATGGACTAAAAACTGACAACACAATAGACTAATAATGAACAGAGAAAAACCTGGAGCACAAATCTAGAGACTAATTACAAACCCAGAAGCAGGTGCGAAAGTTAGAAAACAAAATCAGCAGTAAGAATTCAGTAGAAGGAAAAACAAAATAAAACAGGAAAGATAAGGAAGACCAGACTACCCAGATAGCTGACAACCTTGGATTAAATCTGATCTGGACTACCTTTCACACTTATGGCTGAATTACAGCACTGACTAGTGGTGTGTCAGCCAGACGTGGACCTGGTGTCAGTTTTTGCCTGGTTGAGGTTTAAGAGAAGTATTTTGTCTGCAACAAGTGATCCTAATATAAGAAGCCTGGCAGGGCTTATGATCTGGTAAGTTCCATTAGGCCACATCTAGTGGAGATTTGGCTAAGTTTAGACAGCCACAATGTCCTAAGTCAATGCCAAATTTGGGCCAAACAAAGCTGCACATTTGAGCTGTGTTTAGATCTGGGTAAAGAAGGCTACAACATTAAAACCTACATAAAAGGAAAACAAAAAAACAAACAAAAATTATTTATATGATTTCCTATTGATTAATTATAAAAAAAACATTAGCAGGTTAATCCAAAATGAAAAAGATTCAATGCAAAGACCACCAAAATAACCTGAGAATTCATTATCCAGCAAAGCAAACATTACAAAGAAGTGTAAAAACAAAGACAGGAAACATAGAAAAGAAAAAAATAATAGAGATGAAAGCTTCAGAATAATAATGATGCAGATTAACATACAAACTATAGCAAACAATGCAACAAACAACAGAATGCAAAACATTGGAGATGGGAAACAACAGTTGCAGAGTAGCAAAAAAAAAAAACAACAAATGACATATATGTGGAATGTAAAAACAAGAATGCATACAGAGTAACAAAGATGCAGAGCAAATATAATAACCGACATAGCAGCAGATCAACAAAACATATCGAAGTCACAGAGCATCAAGGTTTTTATTTGTTTTGTCTTTTTAGCCCGAATGAAGTTTTTTTTAAGGTGGATTTTGATTGCCCGACAAGCTGCTGGTTACACCATTTTACATTGTGTGTGACACACTAAATAAAAAAAAGTTAAAATATACTAGTAGGGCATTATTAATTGTTTTGTTTTTTTTCTTTTAACCTGGGGGTTTTTTCAGAAATGAGTTTTAACTTCATCTTCCCTGTGACTGGATAAAGTGCACTATATTGTAATGTATTATATTATTATATTATATTAATATAAAAAATAGATGTATTTTGTTAGTGAGAAAAAGAACAACAAACCTAGAAAAAAACTATAAAATTGAGTGAAAAGAATTTCTCATCTGCATGTTGAAAAAAATCCTACGGTAGTCAATAACCATGATACATAATCAGAGCCAAGCACAGATGACTGCAAGGAGACTCTGCAAAGTCTATCGAATAGCCAGATCACAAAGGCAGTATGGTGAAATATGTTACATTAAATATAGAGGCATAAAATACTTTTAAAGACCAACATGGACAACCTGTCAGTGAATGATGACGTTGCCTAATGAAGTGTTTTTTTTTGCAGTTAATGAAGCATGCATTAGGGCAGCTGACAAGCAATACTTTATAATAGCAATAATAAAAAAAATCTGTAAAATGCTGTGTTTCTTGTTTATTTCTTTTTAATTAAAGTTTTTATGACCGATCCAATTGCACAAAATTGGTCATAGCCTGAACAAACCTGGCTATGTTCATAAACTATGTTGTTAATAATGTATCTAGTGTAGCCCTTTTAAGAAGAGAATACTTAAATCTAAGTTAGCATATCAGCTGAACCAGTAAATCCACTTTGCTGAATACCCTCTGGAACTATCCAACCATCCATCCATTTTCTACCGCTTTTCACTGAACGGGGTCGCAGGGGGGCTAGAGCCAATCCTAGCTCACAACGGGCGAGAGGCAGTGTACACCCAGGATAGGTCGCCAGTTGAATACAAAACACTTGGTGTAGGGACAATTTTAAAGTAACAAGTTAGCAAAAACAAAAAGTATTCAGTTTAATCAGCTATTTTCTACACTAAATCATCCAACTCAGGGTTGTGCAGCTGTAGTGTATCTCAGCAAATAGTTCAATTTGATTAATGTGTTCTAAAAGGGCCATTAAAAAATGTGAGATGCAACAATGACACAATGAGTTAATCAAATCCATGTAAGATGGCTGAAAAACTGAAAAGTGAACTGACATATTGAAGATGGAAAGTTTCTATGGTTCAAACTCTTGCAGTAAATAAACAGAACCTAAAGGAGAGAATAGTGGTGTAGTAGCCTACATAATGACTAGGCCCACATGTGATATGGCAGCAATCATGATGTGTAATGAAGAGCTGAAAAAAAGCAATACATAGGACAGAAGTAGATACATTCATTAATTTTTTTTAAAAAAAAAATTCTCACATGGGTGTGCACAAGTAATGAACCATATATATATATATATATATATATATATATATATAGATGGATAATACAAAGCAAAACAAACAAAGAACTTTAATGATAACTTTAACATCATCATAAAGTACAAACCAAAAAAGAATTAAGATAAAGAACAAAAAATACTGAATACTTGATCAGTGTCTGTGGAGGAATATTTCCCATCAGTCTCACTAATTTGCGTATCACCAGAACCCCACAAACGCTGAAAAGCAGGAATCCCGTGAACATCCATCCATCCATCCATTTTCTACCGCTTGTTCCCAGTGCGGGGTCGCGGGGGGGCTGGAGCCAATCCCAGCTCAACGGGCGAGAGGCAGGGTACACCCTGGACAGGTCGCCAGTCCATCCAGGGCGAATCCCGTGAACATAAATCCAAATATATATGCGTCCTCCATGTCCTCCAAAAAGAGCATTGACAGACACATCCCTTGCCCCAAGTGTCCATAACATATCCAGCCAGATGCGTCCCCTCGGGACATGCAGGTTCCCCCTCTCCTGCTCTCCAGGTCGAAAAGATTGCCCTCAGAGACCAGCTGATCAAATCCATTTCCTCGGGTTGTGGTTTCAGGAAAGATTACAGAGAAAAAGCTATTAAAGGTTGCCACAAGACGAGACAAGAATAAAGGGAAAGCAGGGAGGTACGGGAGCAGAGGTGGAAGTGACCGTCTCAGTCAGATGAAAAAAAAAACAAAAAACAAAATAAAGATCTTAGTCTACTCTGATATGACAGAGGGTAATGATGCTGCAGTTTGGCTGCACACAGTCATCAGGCTGCTCTGTCAAATGAGCAACAAACATGTTTAAATAATGTACTACTGTATTTTTGTTGTTTCTGAGTTTGATAGGGCATAACTATGTCAGGTTTAGTTTAATATATTGTGTTCTTAGTGGGTTCAAATGTCTAATGGCTGTCCAATATAACACTAATGTTGTTGGTTGTTAATACTTTAATGATGTTTGATATTTTTTCTTATTTTTATGTATTTATTGATATTTTCTGTTTTCCCCTGAGCAATTGCCACGTTAGTATAGTCAGGATATTTGCATGCCCCTGTGATCTGAAAAGCTGTATCAGCTTCGGTTTAAGGTGTGAAACCCAAGATGGACGGGTCTTCAGGTCGTAGGTTAGAGGCCTAAAAAAATGCAATCCATCTCTTAGACTCCACTAACAGTCCCATTAGGGAAACATTTATAAATAAAAACAACAAAAATTGGCTCAAGAATGATGTCTGTGCATGGTGCCCCCTTCATATCTGCTTGCACCTTCATGTATGCATTCCTTTAACCGGTCTTGCTTCAAACTAAGAAAAACTACCTTCTTCTTACTCCCCATTTCCTTCAATGTTTCTCTTGAATGAAAAGTCACTCATCCAAAAATGACTAAAAAAGTAATCTTCCTACTGTTTGTTGTGATTTGGATTGAAGCTGAAATTGATTGTTTGGGAGATGACGGCTAATTTGAGTCCATGAACGTTTCATGGCGACAAATAATGTCACATTTGGGAACGATCATTTTCTTCATGTCGTCTCCATCAATTATACGCTCACAGGCTCAAAGACTGTAATCATAATAGGAGGAAATCCAAGGCAGAGTGGTGCCAATCATTGGTTGATTAGAGCATTCACAAACATTTCCTTTCCAAACACATTTGATGAAATGCTTATGAGCTTTTCTGAGAACCTTCTCTGTGGAAAAACACTTGTATGCCTATAGAGACATTATTTTATATAAAAAAAAGTCTTCTTTGTGTTTTGATAAATGTGTCAGTATGATCCTAATAAAAAAAGGAAATGCAGAGCTCCATTTGAGTGACAGCATCTTGACACCTATGCATATCCATAGCAATAATGTTCAGCCCTGTGACAGAAATCCGCTTAAAATAACCATATCAGTGCTCCGAATGAAATGTCCATCACATTTCCATGTCTATAAAAAATATTATTTTTGGGGACACACAGTGTTTCAGCCTTCATGAAATGATATAAGAAGGAGGATAAATGTAGTATTACTGGGAAAGTTTCCCAATGTCTCCAATTTGGTTGCTTAAATGACATGTGTCTTCTGGACTTAGAGAAATCCTACTACAAGAAATCCTGTGTAGCAGTCTCAGTTCAAGATATTTGCTGCTCAGGATCTTGCATTTTATGCCTCGAACTGATCAGTGATGTTGAACTTCTCTCTGCCCGGAAGTGCTGCAAGTTGGTGAAGGTGCCTGTCCATTTTACATCTAATTAGGTGACTAATTGTGTGTAAACTTTATGTATGAGTAAGAGCTGAGAAGGAGGTCTGCAAGGGGGCATTTTAATTCTTGAAATACCTGCATTTCAGCCACAGATATGCGTGTTCCTCAACTAAAATGGTTGAGACTTTAGAAAAGGTTAAAGCGGCACTACTTTCAATTTAATGCCTTTTGGACATAATTAGGGACTTTCTGAATGGACTGCACATGTGGTTTTCTCTGTAGATAGAGTAAGTCAGAAAGATATGTGTATGAAAACTGTTAACTGAGGTAACTGTTCCTACCTCGTATTAATGCTTCGGGCTGCTGCAGGTGGTGTGGGGGAAATCTCATCCCACTCTGGGTCCTTTAACACCAACACTGCAAAGTTTAAACACCACAGCCTGGTATTGGTGCAGATCATGTCCATTCCTTAATGACTACAGTGGTCATCTTCTGATGGATAACAAGATCAATGGTGTCAACTGCTTTCGTGAACATTACAAAGAGTTTCCAGATTTCAAGCCTTTGAAATGTATTGATTGTGAATCAATGTGAACTGATTGCAAAACTATAGTGACAACTGCAGGACTAAAAAGGGTTTATTTTAAGAAAACTGGGGCAGGATGGATGAGCCGCTTGGTTAGGAACCTCTGGGAGAAGATTTGTGACAATCCCAGGGAAAAATGTCCAAATGTACCAGTTGTTTCTTATGGAATCCAGGTGAAGTTCAAATATTATGACATTGCTCTTCCTTTGGCCAGTCATATTGTTCTTCCTAATAATGGAATCCAAATGGAAAAGAAGACTATGTATTACAAATAAAAAGAAGCATTACTCCCAACTTAAAGCATCATGAGGCAGGGGGTCTACGCTCGTGAACATACTTCACATGTTAGAACAACAATGTGACCAAAAGTACAGCAAGTGATTATTAAACCAGCGACTGTCTGCTTCCAATATGCAACTTGCTAAACAAAGCACATTATTTATGAGAAACCACAGGCAGTGATTTTGTAAACAGTGACTGGATTTCACTCTGCTTCATGTCGAGCCTCATAAAATCTTCTGTGTATTTTTTCATTTCCAAATAGGCCTGCACACATAAACAGAAGAGACAATGGGGAGCTGCCAATTACACTGCTGCAAATAGGAACATCAGACTTTTTTTTCCTCTCAATTTTGGTGCTGTATTTTCTTCCGGGCAATGATGAGAGTTAATATCTTCGGAAAATTGCAGGTGCAATACTTTTTGTGCAAATGACACCAATGGATCATCCTGTTTTCCAGTGAAGATCTATCAGAGGTGATGAGCTCTACAGCGCCCATCAGATCCCCACACATCAACCAGTACAGCCAGGATGATGTCTCCAGCTTCCCTCTGTATTAACCTCAATCCTGACATGTTTTCCTGTTATGTGAGGTTGTGAAAACAGGTCTTGTACTGGAGATTTGAATTACCGTATGCATGAGACTGATGCATAATTCATTGATATATTTTATCTATCATCATGTTAAATAAGTGTGTGTGTGGGTGTGCATCATGAATTTACTGATCACATATCTGGATCGTGCACTTGTGAGAAAATACATGTATTCATGTCCTTTATGTAGAGAAGAAAAAATATCCATAAAAAATATTTGTTCAAACTTACTCAGAGTGCTGAGAAAGGATCGTGACTCAGTCTGATGCTTTTTTCTGAGTATTGTGGTGAAATTATTATCTGAAGAAGGGAAAATAAGGTGTACAGACCTCCATTCTCAACAAAATTTTTGCTGGTTACTGCATAATTGTAGAGTCTGAGAGGAAATGTTTGCAGGAACTACCAAAATAAAACGAAGTAGGTGGCTTTAAATTCAAACTATGGTTCATTCAGAAAGAAAGACCCAATAAACTGTAATGTGGATTTACTAGTTTAATGAAAGGTGAAGTTCTGGGGAGATTTTGTCAGTGATCTGAGCTGATGCAGAATCTCCCCATGTTACATAGAAAAAAGAGACAATATAATAAGGGAGAAGAAAGATAAAGAGGTAAAGGATAAGGAAGTTAAATGGATGGATGAGGGAGGAAGGAAATATAAATTGATAAGGGAGGGTGGAGCATAAATGATATAAGGTTGAAGCTTAGCAGGTGATCAGAGGATCTGAAATGCAGTTAAAAGGTGAGTTTATTGATGAATTCTATTTAAATATTTCTGATGTCATTGAACAAACAGCATTATGACGCCATCTTTTCTGACACTTTCTAATGTGGTTAACATGAGAGACAGAAAATATTTCTGCAAACAGTCCTATTATTATAACCTACTATTAGTATAATAATAATAATAACATTAGTATAATAATAATAATAACATCTGCATATAGTATTTTATTTATTTTATTTATTCATCAATAAATACCAATAATAATAATCTGAAGGAACTTTTAATGATCAAAGCATAGAAAAAAGTACAAAAAAAACTAGAAAGTAACTTAATCAACCCAAACATTTTAAATAATGCTTAAAGATAAAGAAAACAGCAACAAAACATACTCACATTTCATGGCTAAGGGATCGTGAAACAACACATCAGTCCACAGCCTGGTGAGATATTTGCTAATGCCTCTGTCCTTGCTTTGCCGATAGCCTCATACTCTGCATCCACTATTCAATGAGGATGTTGTAGCTGCTCGTCTCCAGCCAATGCAGAATCCTTGTGGTTGAGTTGTTGTGGTAACAGATACAAAATAAGCTTCTGTCCTTTGGGCTCCTGGATCTATTACGACACTTCTTTAATAATGGGCTGTTTGAAGGCAAGGCTTTGTGTGTGTCCAGAAATTATTGAGAGGTTCCAAATGAAGTCCTGCTTCCAGGTTCAGATTGTATTGCACAAAACTGTTTATTTTTCAAAGTGTTGCATTGTTAAGACATGTCAGAGTCTGGAACATTGGTTTGTAGATCAAAGCTTTGTGGTTATCATTAGAATTAGATTCAGGTTTTATTTGTCCAGTATGTTCAGGAATTCAGGAGCATTCACGCCAGGATATTCAGGGGGACTCTGATTGGGCAGGGTTTAAACTGTTGTGTGTCAGTATTTATGTGTAACATCAATTCTTAAATACCAACACCTGTACTTAAGGCTGCTCTTTGCAGCTTCGATCACCGTAATGGCTTCCGAACCAACAGTAATCTATACTCTCTCCACTTATGACTGGTTTATACCCATTATAACAAGCCATTGATCCTGCTTACAGTGATCTGAATGATGTCTCGGACTCTAAATATCAGCTGTTTAATCTTTTGGTTGGGAGTAGGCCAAGTAGACTACTGGTGTTGGTTCCGAAGTGGATGCATTTCATGCATTCAATAAAAAGACAAATATGACTTCATACATATTTCTCATTAAAAATTCGGATTTTAATCTCTGCACCTGCTCATGAAATGAAGGATAGGCTATGATGTGTAGAGGCCTCCCTCTTTGCCCTCAGCTTTTAGCCTCTGGACACTGGAATTGGAGTAAAATCCTCTATGCATGTTGAACAGCTTCCAAGTTTAAACATCTGTAGTCAGAAGTTTCTCCTATGGCCAGCTTACTACTGTAGATCCTGGAGATATGGATCAGTTAGTCAATGTCTTGCTCATTCTTTGCATACAGCTTAATGTCATCCATGTAGAGGATGTACCCTTAGCAAGTCTTTGTGATACAGACTTGTGCATTTGGCTTGAAGTTAGTCTTCATGGTGCTCTGCCACTCCCTCATTTAGTTTGCAATGAATGCCCTTAGAGTGGTGTTGATCTTTTACAGCTTCAGACATTCCAGTGATCCATGTATACATGATAGGCTTTTTGGTAATCAATCCATGCAGTGCACAGGTTATCTCTCTGGTTTTCTTGTCTCAGGTGACAGTTTTGTCAACTAGTAGCTGGTGTTTGGCTCCTCTGGTACCTTTACCAATGCCTTTCTATCTGTATGTCATGTATTGATCCATTTACTTAGACATTATGATGCTTAACAGGAGCTTCCATGTTCTGGAGAGGCAGATAGTTGACAATAGTTGAATGGGACTGTTCTCTTCCGGCGATCTTTCAGTTCCAGGATTGTTTGTCCCTTGGTCAGCTTTTCGGAGTGAATCCATTCCTCAGCAGCTGGTTCATTTGTGCCACCAGGCACTCATTGAATGAGTCTCTTTATCCAGATAGCATATATCTCAGAAGTTCAAACATTCAAACTTGTACTGTCAAAAACATAATTTCCATATTAAATAAAGCACATTGCTTTAAGTAACCTTTTGGTGAATGAAAATGCACTATAAATTCTTAATCCATAGTTTAATTTAGCCATCACTAAATTTCTCCAGCTTCTGGTAATGTGTCTTCTTTCTCAGACCACAGCAGTCTCTCCTCTGGCCTCCACTTATATTCTGCAGGGGTTCACACTTCTCCTTAATTAGAATGATTATGCTGAAAAAGTCTGCTTTTCAAGGTTTCACGGGTGGTTAAAACACTTTACACTACAAATTAAATGAAAATTTTAATTAATAAAAGATACACTACCATCTAATTTTAACATCCATAAAATAAGTAAATCCATGCAATAAAAAACAAGAACTTTCATGTATACATAGTTATGCATTATTATCTAACAGAAAGATGCTGATGCTGCAGAAGAAGAGTTTTAGTTGGAAAAAACAACAAATGTGTCACTTGGACCATATGCATGTCAAATAAAATAAGTACTGTTATTTAAAGCCATGTGCAGAGCAAAACAAATCACTGCAGTGACTCCCTCAGGTGAGCAAGCTGCAGGTGAGAAAGATGGGTGAATGAATTGGAACATTCCCCTAACTGGGACCCACAAGTTTTCTCTTGTGACTTAAAATTGCTACTCTGAGCATCAGATAAAACATTTTGTATCGAAGGTTTTACTACCTGTCAGATTTATTTATGTAAGTGGCAACAACATTCTCTTGATCAACAATAATACTTGAACAAGTTTGTTCCTCTGCAAATTTCTCTTGGGAGTTTAATAAAGTATCTCTCTCTCTCTTCTGCGTGACTCTTTTTTCTACTGTTTTCTCCATATTCAGCATCCTCTTCTTTCCTTTCTTAGTCAGCCCTTTGTCTTTTTCCTGTCACCCTTCTTCTCCTGCATTTTTCTCATCATGCCCCCTTTTGGAGCACCCATCTCTTCCTCATTCTCTGCCCTTTTCTTCCATCTGTAATGGCAACACCACCTTCTTTATTCAGCTCATCAGCATTGGAGCTGTGCCCTGGCGCCAGTCCCCTTCTTCCCTGAGTTTTTAATTGCATTAGCATAAACACAGTCTTATGTAAGTGTGTGAGTGAGTTGCATTGGAGGCAAACGTGATTCATGGAATCGGACTAATATAAGAACCATGGGATTCTCTCTCACCATGTGCTGATGATTCCTCCTCTCCTCTTTTTCTCCCTCCTTTTGATCCAATCCTTTCCTCCAAGTGGTGAGGATGGAGGACATAAATCAAGTGCTTTTGGCAAAAGGAACTGGAACTGTGTTTTAAGAGTGAAGGAGTAAACAAAAATAGGAGGAGACGTCAGGAGGAAAGAGGCAGGAATGGAGAATGTCTCCACCTGCTTCACCTTGTGGAGATCCACAGAAATAAATCTGTGTTCATATGGCCTCTATATGAGGATGTGTTTAACACTAGTTTATTAAAAAGTGATGAAGACTGTATTCTGCATGACGACACAGTCACTGAGTTATTCCCTAGGGTTATTCAGGATAAGACATATTCCTTTATGTAAGAATAGTTAACATGCGCTCTGGTTGCTGATCCCTGACTCTGCGGG
>JBAMHV010000003.1:5463554-5474543 GCA_037177535.1 Pseudomugil gertrudae
GCGACCTAATGAACTGTAGAACATTTCAAAGTTAAGCAAATCAAGATTTATTGGGTAAAAAAATATAATCTGGCTGTCCCTAAATCATTTACACATTATCAAACGACATGTGCACAAAAACATATCAAATAACTTTGCTGTAGCTCTTTGAAATGTTTGTTGGCTTCTTCCATCAACACTTCTAATTCCATTGGATCAAACTTATACTTTCGCTTGCAGTTATTTGAAGTCGTCATGATGCAAACCATAACTCCGACACTTTGCACTCGCTGTCATTTGCGTCAGCAATCTTAGTAGATCACGTACTAACCAGGGTCCCGCCCCACACGCTAAAGTCTAGATTCCACACGCTAATTAGTACATGCAAATTGAAATCTTAGTAGATTTGGCCCTTAATGGCCAGGATCTATTGAACCTTAAAGATCTCAGAGTTCCATATTTTCCCATCAGAACACTTCTTTCTCAGACTACAGGTTTACTTGTGTTTCCTAGAGGTTCTAAAAGTACTACTTTTAGCCTAGAATGACAAAAAAAGAAAAAAAAATGGTCCTGACATTTTGGCCCAGACCATGCTATATGTGAGCAGGGACATCACAAATCTTTGCATTCCCTTAGAAAAGAATATTAGCTACTCACTAAAACCACTAAAATCCTGCTGTGATAACAGAAATCAATGATAGTAAACAGAAACCAAATATTCTGAGTGTTGTTTGTTAATAAAATAAACATCTGTTTTCCAGCACAGTGATAAATATTAGAGCAACATTCATCTCACTTTCCGTTTGAAGGAGAAAAAAATATAAAGAACAAAGATGGTAAATGATGAATCTGTTTCAGGTTACAATGCAGAAACAGTGTCTCTGCGTCTGCCGGCTCTTTTCTGGAGATATTATCTAATATAATGTTTCTGTCTGGTTCATAATTACTAAAAATGACAGACAGCTGCATCAGTAAATGAACAAATAATAAAATGGTTTATTTATTTATTATACAAAAAAATTGATGCAGTTTCTGTGTAGGTGTTTAGACCCAAAGTCATCTGATTATCAGCCCACAAGCAAAAACAAATAAGCTAATAAAGAAAATCAGAAGTCTACTAACTTACAAATATGGTAAAAAAAATTCTAAAAATCATTTTAGTTTTATGTTTTATTTAGTTCAGGAAGACATACAGGAAGTGGAAATGAGATATGTTGTTTTCCCCATTAAACATGACCAGCAAACAAGTAAGTTGCTTACTGGATATTGTTTCTTTTCAGAACATTCTCTGTAAACTCTAGAGATGGTTGTGTGTGAAAATCACAGTTTATCTGCAGTTTATGAAATACTCAAACCAACAACCGTGGCACATTCAAATTCATTTTGATCCTCTTTCCTCCTTATTCTGATGCTCAGTTTGAACTTCAGTATCTCTGAATTTCTACCGGACCACATGAATTTAATGGCTGCTGTGTGTTTAGCTGATTAGATATTTAGTTAACATCCAAGTGAATACCTGAACCAGAGTGTAAATGTCATCATAATCAATTTTTGACTGAAATTCCCCACTTCTTCTGGAAACCATGACAACATATCATGTATCCCACTGTCTTACATCATTCGAGTTGTTTTTCGGAGGTCATAGATTAAATGAAAAGGTGGACATTTATTCTGTCAAGCATGGGTTTACAGTACAGTAAGTACATCATGTGTTTGGATTTCTCTGTGGTCATTTGTTTTGTCTTGGGGAAAAGAGTTTACTCTGAGTAGGTCTGAGTTTCCTGACTGACGTGTTTCATTTAGTTGGTCTGATGTCCGTCCTTCAGCTCCCAGCAGACGCTGGACTCAAGCTATCAACTGAAACGCTTGAATGAACTCAATCTAGAAAGAGTGAGACTTCTGTGTTAACGTTTTTCCATTTATTTATGTCAAAGGCAGTGGTGCATATTAAATTTCAAAGTCACACCGATGAAAGTCAGTGTTAAATAGCTTTTACACTTTAAGGGCACCTACAGTGCTCCTGTCAGATACAGTGTGAACCATGCATATACAGAAATATTGATGAGAGGTGGGGTCACTTCAGTATGAAGGGCTTTCAAGAGATTATGTGAACCCATAATTAGTGTTTTTGGATCTACTTTAAACCATCGTTCTTTTGCAGTTAGATGGACGACATGAAGCTCTTGAGAACTGAAGCCAATTTAAGCTGCCAGCACTGAATGAATGCTGTCCCATACAGAGACCGAAACTCTGCCATCTGCCTGATTCTTGCTTCTAATTAGGGTTAGGGTTAGCTGTTAAAAATTAGCTCATGGTCTAAAATAAGATTTATGGATTGATTTTCTGAATGATATTTCTGATTGAAGTTAGGCACTGATCTGTGATTGATTATCTTTTGGTTCCAAAGTAGGGGGGCCAACATGTAGCCTTGGAGAACTCCTCATCATCTTTATCTATATTAACCAAACAACACAAAGTAGTCCCTGTCTTTCAAGTAAGATTAAAAGCAATTTAGAACCATACCACTGTTCCAGTTGGTCTTAAGGGTATTTTTGTACACTGTGTACAAACTGGTGTTGAGATCTAACAGTTAGCTAAGCTAAACTATTGGTTTGCATGGATATTATTTAAAACTTTAATGTAGGCAGTTTTGGCATAGTGATGTGGTCCAAATCCAGACTGAAATACCTCCTAATAATTAACTGCATGTATTAAGCTTGTCTGAACCGAATAAGTTTTCATTCTGATGGGAACCATTATAAAATGCCTCCACCTCAATATAACTGCCATTCTACAGCCAGCTACCGGAAAAAGAAAAAAAAAACACACAAATGGAGCTTGGAATTTATGGAGACTGGAGATGAAAACTGTGTGAAGTTGTAAACGTACAGACTGTAGGTTTAGAGCAGAATGCCACCTGTCTCCTTGTTCAACATTAGTAAATGTATACTATTACTCCAGTTTCTTCTTTTTTAGAGTTTGAGGTGGATCTGAGGCTCTGCAGTTGCCACAGGATGTACACAGTTGCCACAGGATGTATTGTATTTTTTTAGAGCTCTGGAAGTAATAGTACCCTCCTTCTGGGAGACAGCTTTTATTAAAACATGGTAAAAGCAACTGGGTTGCATGCTTAGGCGTCCACAAGGCCTATAAATATATTAGGTATCAGTCGAAGCTAGCTGTATATGGAGCTAAATTTTTCTTTTTATTGAATGCAAGAAAAGAAGTAATCCAAGAGAAGAAAAAAACATTTTGTAGGAAAAATATTTATTTGATAGCAATTCTTTTAAAATTGATAAGAAAAAAAAATATATTTGAGAGCAAAAAGAAGCTTTGAGATAATTATTATTATTATTTCTAATTTAAAAAATACATATATTTTATTAAAACATATTTCTAAAACCTTTTTTTACTCTTCAATATTTTTTTTTCTTTCTTCAGACTTTAGATATAATTTCTATTCTCTCCACACTTTTTTGTTCTCGCTCTCAAAACCTACGTTTTTGCTCTCATTTCATTTTTTTGCTATCGAAGTAAAAACTGTGCAGGAGGCGGGTCCATGCTGCTATTGGTCATTCTCAGCCAGATTGACAGCTGGATGAGGATCATTTCATTTTACTAGGTTGGTGCATGAGTAAAGCGGAAACACCAAACAGAAAAAAAAATCTGTGAGAAAAGAAAAATCCAGTTTAATAAATTCAATGTGACACCCACTGAGACTGAGACTCCTAACGCTTTTGAAATGTTAGTTTTAGTTGATTGTGAATAAAGCTAAAATGAACTCAGCTGCTGTCTTGGTAGATGAGGACACCCTCACCAACTAAACTGTTGTGTGTCCTTTTCTAAAAAGACTTCATCTAACTTTCAAACCAACAAGTCTGACAGGCAGACTCAGACAAGGACCAATCATGAAGGGCATTCAATCACTCACCATGAGCAGTGGCCCAATGCCCGAACAGAGACTGTAAACAGATTTATGTCCCCTCAGCACTAGTAATACAAGAACATACACACTCTGGCCTGAAACAGGAAACTACTGCTTCCCCCCGTTGACCTTGCTGGCTTTATTTCATCGAGAGCGAACATGAGAGGCATGTGTGGACGTGAAGTGGTATTTATGTATAAAAACTCTATGAGTGATGGACAACAGCGGGGTTGTAACACCAAGACATTTTCTCTCTGTTGGTGTGTGTGTGTGTGTGCAGGGGAGGGATATAAAAATAATCTGTCATCAAGCAGCAAAGGTGAAATTGTTGCTAAATAATGAAGGCTGAAACAGCTGTCGTTTTTCTTAAGTTTTATATGTGATAAATCTGCAAAAATGTTTAGTTTCCATCTTTCTTTTCACAACATTAGTTTTTTTCTTTAAAATCAACCCATGCAGTATTAAAAATATTTTAAAAATGCAGATGTACAACTAAAAGCAATAAAGAGATCAAATATGGCTAAAACAAAAGTAAAAGACAGCAGTGGTCAGAGCGAAGCCTGAAGCAGCTGAGTGGTAAAGCAGGTCGACATAATTTACGGATTTAAAACGAAATTTGTGAGCTTTAATTTGAGCTCTGAGGTTCACAGACATCTCAGTTGAGTGGCGCCAGAATGGTGGACTGGCTTACCCCGTTGACATGACATTCAAAATATGATAGCTGGCAATATTCAGACAGTTGTAACAGTTCGATCTAATGTAATACCTTTGTGGTATTTGTTAAACTGGTTACATTCTTCAGTCTACTCATGATTTCTTTTCCACCACACTCAGGGGACTCAATGATTGGTAATCTTCTCCTGGTTGTGCACGTTCATGTGAAGAAAACCACACCCCCCATCTCTGTTTAGTGTAAGGCTGAAGATGCTAAAGCTTTGGTGGATACCTGGATGTTTTCTGTTCTAACATGAAGAAATGCTTCTCCAGCTGAATGGAGAAAAGGCTACATTTGTTCAAATTCCCAAAGGAAACAACACCGAGACACCATTGGATGGATGGCAGGGGTTTACGATCAGGCTTCACTGAGGCTCCTGACATCCTGGCAGTTGACCAATAAAAGGTAGTCTACATCAGTGGGAATAGGGGCTCACAGGAGTACATCCCCTTTGTCATTGTTTCTGTGAGAGGCTGATCTAAGGGCCTAAAGCCTGAATCAGTATAAAATAAATAAAAGGGCTTGTGGAAAAATGCTCAACTATTTCCTGTCCTTGTAGACTTGTACATTAGCCTGAAATGTGTATAATAGAGCCACTTTAAAGATGATAACAAGGCAATTTTTACAACTCAAGATGCTGTTTCTGCAAAAGTTGATCATTTAAAAGTCAAACTACCTCTAAAGGAGAGTTTCACATCAGTTATTAACTGGCATTCAAACAGCAAAGATCACTGCTCTTTTTGGAGTTGCTGGTGTGTTAATATGTTTTTGGGCTAAAAGGTGAAAACATGACATGTAATTATTGTCATTTGCATATTTATTACTGTATTCCTGGAAGTACATTCAGTCCCAATTCAGAAAGAACAAGCGTACACACACATTCATGCATCTGAATATTTTGGGGCACAAGTACTTTTTTAGAAATCCAGCTAATCTTTTGTACATGAGACCCCTGGTCCTTTACTGAACATGGCAAACAACATGGTTTTAGCGTTAGTTATAATGTTGAAGCTGATAAACTACATAATAGTGTACACATGAATGCTAGAATGTCCTTTGGCGTCCTGCTGTTGCATATTGTGTTTTTTTCCTTGTCACTGCATTGTTTCTCACTTTTTAATGCATGATGTTGAAATGGTGGAAGCAATAGATTGTGTGCACAAGAGCATGTGTTAGAAAAACAAACAAAAAACTTCATGTCCCTTTCCATGCTGGGTACATCAAATGATGCCCTGGGCTCCTCTATGCTCTTTTTGCTCTCCATTTATATATGACTTTGTTGTCATTAATTTGTATTTCTATTTTTTTCTCCATTAAACACTGTAACATGTGCAGCTGTTAGAGGTTTTCAGATGAGCGGCCCAATATTTGAACAGATGGCTCCCTTTTTCAGCTGTATTCACATCATCAAGGTATACCTCCATAATCGCTGCCAACTACCTTCTCACCAAAAAAACACCCCTCTGATTTATTTGTCAATAAATAACCATGTGTTCTGAAGTTTGTTGTTAACAGTCACTTGCAGGAGTGTTTTGTTCCGGTCATTAAAGCTGTTAGGTTCCTCATAAACCTGTTCAAAGAATAAGTGCAGAGGTAAGAATAAACAAGAAAAATACTGCATTTTTCAGGTATTTTTCCGTTTATAAACACACTGTTTAGATTCATTGTATTCCCAGGAGTCACATACATATTAACAGTATGAAGGAAGAAAAAATAAGAACAAAAAGAATAAATGGAACAAAGGTGAAGGAAAAACAAAAGAGCAGAGGCATCAAAGAAAGCAGACTTTGCCCCGTATCTCAGCAGTCAATACCAGCAATCAGACTTCATTACAGACACAGCATGGTGCCCCGAACAGAGAAGTCATCTGTAAGGGGTCTGAGATCTTGAGAGCTTCTATTTCTGCCTGTCTAACCTTTCTTCATGATCATTATTTTAATGTGTATACGGCTGTCAGTGTAAAGTCAGTCTGCTGATGTAGCTACCATCTTTTTATATGATATGATCTGATTTTAGAGTCTCTCTGGTATGAAAATGATTCTCATCTGAGTTCTTTATAATCCAGACACACATTCATCCATCTTTCATCCAGTTTTTTTTATTCGTGGTAAGGTCACTGAGACAACATGTCCAAAAAGAAAAGACTAGGTGCCTTTCTCCCCAGCAACACATTCAGCTCATACTGGGGGGGGGGATCCCAAGGCATTCCCAGGCCAAGGAGTTCTGGGTCAGCGCTGGACTCTAAACCTAGTTGAACATCCCACACATGCATTTTTTAACAAATGTGACTCCATTTAAAAGAAAAACAAACAGCCTTAATATTGGTTCAAGATTAATACCAATTGATAAAACAAAGGAAGAATCCACTAAAAGCTAGTTTAGTGATGTTTGTACTCTGTTCATATTCTCATTCTTCAGGGTTTGCTAGGCAAAAGAAAGCTTTGAAATTTTGTTGGCACAATTTGAAGGAAAGATTTTCCACTATCCATAGATGCAAACAGATGGCAACCATTAGGGCATCAAATATTATTTTTAATCTTTCCTTTTATATCAAAAGCTCTGTTGGACTGTAATCTTCTTTTGGTTTATTGACCATTGGCAAAAAAATATTTGGTAAATTACCACCACCAGGTGGTTTGGAAGGTGGTGAATTACATTACTCAACACCAAATGATCTGTGTAATGTGTGCATGGTCACGTGCCATGCACATCTTTGGCTTGATGCCCAAATTCACTTCAAGACAAACTGCCTCTTGTTCTACATGAAAACAATATTGCTTCTAACCAGAAAACCAGATTATCCATGCATAAGTTAACTTTATGTACATGACTCTGAAGTATTCAGTTTGCAGGATCATTTTAATTTAGACAAAAATAAAAACATCAGCCATCTAATTTTTCTGAGTCTCCATGCGTCCTCATCCAGATTGCTGTCATTTATCTTTAAACTTAATCAGACAAAGCTGGTATTTTTTTCAATTCTATACTGGTTGTTGCATCCATTAAGGAGCTTTGGTCCCCCCACATACACACACCCACCTGTGCTCCCTCCACACCTCCCTCACCTACATCCCCTTTCCCCCATTTCTCCTGCTGGCACATCAATAGGAAATCGATGTATGTCTGTGAGGGAAGGGCCGAGAGGTGGCAGCAGCAGGAGCCATAGCTCCACGTTTTTAATGCTGCGTGCCTGGAATACTAAAAATCCAGTGAAGACACATGAATGGGGCGAGGGGGTAGGGGTGTGGGGGAGGCAGAGGAGATAAGAGTGGAGGGGTTCAGGGAGGAAAGGGGTGCCCATAAAGCTTTCTCTCCTTATTGACTGAAGAGGATATACTGTACATGAAGTAGAGATTATCTCACCTCAGAGGACTCCTCGTCTCCGTGTGTCTTTCCCATTGTTTGTCTTTCAGTCCAACTCACTCGCTGCCCATAGGTAATAGTGGGTGGGTGGGGTGGGGGTATCAGAAGTGGATTGGACTGGTTTCTTTGCGATACCATCTTTCTCTTTCAATATCACAGGTAAGGGTGGATGCCTGAAAGAGATGGGGCGGATGTGAGGTGGGAGTGGAGCTGCTGGAGAGCTGGGAAACAAGCAGAAGAAATAAGGGCAGACAGGAGGCTGCGTAGGATGGGGTGGGGCAAAGAAACGTTAAGAGCAACTTTCAAGCTCAAGCACATCAATGATGTTTTGGCAAATTGTTTACTGGGAAGTTATTAAATTCGAGATATGAACGTTTTGGGAATTCCTCCACAGTGAGTCTGAGTCTGCTGAGCAGCAGCATTCCAACGAACCTCCAGATGGGACACATTAGCATCAGTATGCAGGTATGTTTATCTGCATGTAGAATAATAAAGGCACAATCAGTATGCTCAGGGATATTTGGTCATATGGTCAGACACAAGGGGACACGTTCGGCTTTCCAGACTGAAGCGGGTGAGAAAACAACCTTATAGTTACACTCAGCTGAATTTCAGTCCTGTTTAAGACACCAATGTTGAACACGTACCTCAGATTTTATTGAATAGGCATCATAAGAATAATGTTAAATGTTGTTACAAAGTTTCCAGCTTTTATGTTTTTACACTAAATTCTGAGCATACCTTCTGAAAGTGGAGCTGAAATGGAGACTCGTTAAATTGACGGACTTGGTAAATGGTCTTTGAGTCATGTTGACCACTCAAAGTGCTTTATACTACACAGTGCATTGACCCATTCACACACATGCTCACATCCTGATCATCTTGGATGGGGGGGGAGCTGGAACAAATCTCTTTGAACCTGAAGGCTGAAAGACGACTGGTTTTCCTCCTGAGCTAGGTTTTTGTTGCATTTAGTTGTGACCTAAACCCAAAACGCAATGTATTTTGAAGTTCATTTTCTTCTTTTGCTCCACTTGAAATGGGCTAAGATCTGCATTTGCAGGCGGACCGAGTCTGCTTCTTTGATCTGAATCAGAATGCTTTTGTGAGTTCTCAGTAACCCCAAACAAAGCAAATGGACTCAGATTTATTATAAAGGCTGATATAAATGTACTCTAAAATTACCTTGCTTCTTCCTTCTGATGCTCACGTTGAACTTCAAGTTATCTTGAACATTTTTACATGTTGCTGGCATGTGATTGGCTGATTTGATATTTGTGTTTAACAGTTGAACAGGTTGAGCCTGTAAATCTGCAAGATGATGAAGGAAAGGTGTCGGAAGGAAGTGATAATCAAGAAGAGAAGGGAAAGTTTGACCCGGGAAATGAGGAACAAAATGAATCAATGATAAGGGAAAGGACTAAGGAGATGACTTATTCTATTCTATTAGCACATTTATGACACAAACTTATTATAACTACAGAAAGAAATGACTGTTATGAGCTGACGTTCCAGGAGCACGAAGCCTGACCTCCGGTTTTAATTTGTTTTGCTGTGAGTTCCCCAAAGAATCAAAATTTCAGGATTATGACCACACAAGCATATCAATGCGTTTCTGTGTTGTTAATGATGAGGGAGAGGGGAAAGCTTGGAGCGCTAATGTAGCGTCACTTTTACAGTAATGACAGAAACAAGCCCAGTGGATGGAATGGATCTGCTTTTGATGGGGACTAATGGAAACTGGCTCCCACTGGAGGAAATGAGCATGTGAGGGGGTTATGTCACATTTTTCATATCACCAGATGTGAGTCTTGTTGATGTGCCGCACATCAGTACACATCAAGGGGATAAAGTTTCACGGGAAACTTGAAAGCACATATCAGATTATGAGAAAGAGAAACTTCTTTTGATGTAGTTTACTGATTCGCAGGATGTGCTGCTGCTGTCTGTGAGCTTTGGACTCAGCTGAACTTCCGAGGTTGATCCAGTTTGTTGTTATAACCGGCTCTTCAGTCAGTCATGTTAGGTGAATCAGTTCCAGCTATGATCACACACCTGCAACACGCTGATGCTGCATTTACACCTCAGCCAGCAACACCCTTGTCAATAATTTACAATTGCAGCTTCAATCTTAGCAAGACTGACCCAGAGGAGAACTTAACCCTGCAGGCTTGAAGCAGCTCGATCAGCAGTTCAGATGTATTAACAGTCACAGAGAGCTGCAAGGAATCCACTTAGGACATTTCCTCAGTCTTTTCTTCTCCTCTTTTTGTGCAGGAAGCAGTATCAACAGGCTCTGTTCAGCTTTGTTTTCAAATGAGTTTTAACCTTTACAATCATCAACATTAAAAAACATTTTGACAAACTCAGTCATTTACAACAACCATAGCAATATTTTTTAACAAAAATGGTTAAAATTGTTAAAAATGTATTGTTTTCATATCTTCAAAGAAGATATTTTCTTGAAGAGGTGTGCCAGAGCGAATTTTCACATCCTTACATGCTGTAGTGCCATTTTTATTAGAGCACTTTGATTTGCTATACATCGAGGGAGGGAATCTCTGATCTTCGAGTTTCCCTGCTGCAACTCACCTGACTCAAATCAATGAGTAACAGTAGACTTGTCCTTGACATCAAATTCTACACAAGTCCGCTTGTGTCAGGACTGTGGCTCTCCAGAACTGGAGTTGCCAAACCATAGTAAATATATAGTTTGCCAAAAAAGAAAAAAAAATGTAAACCAACCCACTGAGCTAATGCTTTATCCCTCAAAATTGTAAACATAAAAGAGACTTGCCACCATCATATCACCACATGATGTTTCACTTAAATTCTGTTGTGCCATACAAAGCTGCTGGGATTAGGGATGTTATGCTCGAGCGGTCTGCTCGAGCAAGTGTCGAGCATGTGACACAGAAGTTGTTCGAGCTTTGTCTCTGAGCAGGATTCACCACGCCGAAAGTCACGTGACAGCTCAAACGAGGCCTCGTTACGTCACCAGAATGTG
>JBAMHV010000003.1:5479418-5502784 GCA_037177535.1 Pseudomugil gertrudae
GGATGGCACACAGCTGCTCTGAATGATCATCAGTCTGGCTTTGTGTAGAGAGATGACAGATCCAACTTGCATGTAGATTCCAGCAGTTGGTCTTGATGCTTTAAAAAGGCCTGGAGGCCGTAACAGTGGAAAAAAAATAATTTAAAAAATACAGGGGTCTTCTTTCACCTACATCTCCACTTTTTGCAACCATTTGGGCTCAAACGGATATATTTATCATGGAGGTTTTTCCATTGCTTCATACACTTTGACATTTATAGATCCAAATTCAGCCATTTCCTTTCATGAATTAAGGTTTATCTTTTAATCCTTATATTTTTTATACATACCAGTCAAAAATTTGGACACAGTTTCACATTAAATCCAATGGGAAACTGTATAGTAGTACTTTAATAGTACTGTATTTCTTCATGTCCTTAATTTTTTTTTCTGCCCTGTCCATTGTGGGTTGTTTTTAAAAAAAATGCAGGCTCCGCTTTCATTCAGTGACCAGACCAAAACATCTAAACACATAATCTCATTCTGACAAATCAGTACTTACACATAGCTGCATTCACATTACTAGCATGCACATCAGCTCCACATGAGCTTCTGCAGACCTACATAGAACCTACAGCCATTACAATATAACCAAGGCAATGCAGATGCTGCATGAATATAAATTGGACTTCGAGGCCCAGGTTTTAAATAATGCTTTTCAGGCAGTTTAAAATTTGTTTGACTTTTTTATTGTGTTTTATCCTTTTTTGTGTTTGTTACAACCCTAAATCTGCGAGGGAAAAGATGTGTCAACTAGGTATGTTAGGCTCGAGCATGTGTGTAGCATGTAACACAGAAGTGTCAAGAGCAATGTTTAAAAACATTATGTCAAAGATCATCTGACCATATCAACCAAGACCTCATCCGTGCTTGTTGAGCAGCATGCAATGAGTTCGATGGGCCAAGTTTGTCAACCTGCTATTGATTTAAAAGACTTTGCAAAAAATTAGAAGATCGTGGAATTTAAAAGCTTAAAAGGAGAGATTTCAGTCATCCAGGTCTTTATGTCTTTACAGTAAAGCATCTTTGTAATTTAATGGACTGATTAGTTTCATTAGACTTCATGGATAAGTAAATCTGAGTATCATCTGCATAGCAATGATGCATCTCTGATGATATTACCTAAAGGAAGCATGTAAAGGCAAGGCAAGGCAAGTTTATTTATATAGCGCCTTTCATGTGCAGGACAGCTCAAAGCGCTTATAGTATAGTGGAAAAAGTATTGGTCCAAATACCGACACACGAGAAATTCTATAACTTACTCTGGTGTGCAGAATGTTGTGATCAATGGTGTTGAATGCAGCTAACATCTAACAAGATATGAACAGACCGGAGTTCTTTATCTGAGGCTAAGAGAAGATCATTATTAACTTTCACCAGTGCTGTCTCTGTGCTATGAGTCTAAATTCTGACTGAAATTCTTCAAACAGATCAAAATAAACATTAATTAAAGTTCTTACTATGTTTGCATACAAAACAAAGCCAGATTGAGCCAGAGAAACTACACTTCCTGCACTCATGTTGCTCAAACATTCCACAAGTACTTTGCTTTTTCTCACTTTGTCCTGTGAAAATTAGTTTTTCAACCTGATCAAAGAACAATAACTGCATTTCCATTGCAGTTTTTTTTGCAAAATACTGTTTGCTCTATAAGGTCCCATCCTCTCATGACCTCATACGTCATGTCTGGAGATGCATAAACACTGAATAAGTTGTTCTATTACACTTTCGCAATAATTTGCAATTCTAGATTTAAAAAAAAGTCTGAAAAAAAACCTCATGAGTTCATCAAGTTTTTCTAAACGTAGCTGTTTGTGATATTTAGATTCTGTGCAATTCTAGGGGTAATGTAAAAACAGCTCTTAACTCGGTAGTGTGTGTGTTGCATAACAGTTTACAGCATTGGCCTGTACAACATACAGACACCCTGCAATTTCCCTGTTAGAAAACTAAAAGTGTTGCAATGCAGGAACAAACTGCTCCAGTGGGAAGCTTTCCCACTCAGCATGACTTCAGCGACCAGTCACTGGACCACAGACACGACATCATCACATCCACAGAAGATTAATCGCCATCTCCCCTGGGAGTATGTCTGAGAGATGAAGCACTTGAAGGAAACAGGGGATCCTTCATTAGCTGTCTAATTATTGCAGAGATGACTGGTAGAAGAGATAAACAGATTCCCCAGCTAAGAATGCCCCTGAAAGCAATGTAAACTCACCACAGTCTGAAATGATGTCATGTTTACTTCACAAACACTGTTGCAAAGAAGCTGATAATGAATGCATTATTCAGTGCTTTTGGATGATAGTTACTGGTCTCCCCTGGTGGTGACTGTAATTATTGTTTACAGTCTTATTTGTATTTTTTATTCAAATTGTCCATGTACACTTAACTTAATAAATTCTATAAACCCGCTTATACTACAACCCAACACTTCCTAGAAGCTTGTGGTGATCCTTTAAAGGGGAAGTAGCAGTTCAGGCATCAGTGGCAGACATAATGTTGGTGGTTTGAGTCCTGTTTTATCCCAGTCAATGTTGAATCCTTAAACCCAATCATCTCCTGTGTCTATTTGCTGGTGGATAAATTTTTGCTGGTGGTTGGAGCCTGTTAGCGGTCATGTTTCTGTCAGTCTGACCCATGGACGTGTAGCTTACCAACAAGATGAGGAATGCAAGGCAAGTTTATTTGTATAACACCTTTCATGTACAGGACAGTTTAAAGTGCAGTGTGGATGAATTATAAATTTAATCCAAAGCACAACGGAGATCAGATCCATTATTACAACATCGTCCTAGCTGACAGTTCTCCAGCTCTCTTAAGGTCCTCTCGATTTTTTCTGTATTTTTTCCTCATTTACAGTTTAGTTCTCAACTTGTGTTCTTTTTACTTTATGCTACTCATCTCTTAACTATTAATTATTGAAGTGGGATATGCTCCTAACTCAAGTGACAACAACAAACCATTTGTTCTCATTTCCTTACCTAAGAAAAGCATAGATGTGATATTTTTACTAGAAGAAACTACCATTGTAGGTTTTACAGCAACAAGCAGATTCCCATAAAGCTGTTAGTTAAAAACCTTCTCCACATCGCAGCAGTAAAACACCCTCTGCACCACTTTTCTCCTTTTAAAAGGGTTAAAAAGTTACTAACACCAAATGTTCCATCGCCACAGCAGTTAAAATAGTTAACACACTGGAGGGAAAATTAAGACATTTACCCCCCCCCCACAACACTTAAACAGCTGATGTGAATTGGGCTGAAATGTATGCATGTTTTAACACACTATGGCATTAAAGTCAGCTTAAAGCTGGTGACAGCTAAGGTTAGCAGTGTCCTGTCAGTCCTGACCCGTGTGTATCTGATTTAGACTCCAAATAAGACGTTTAAGCAATAAAATATTGGCTTTGATGGCCATAGAAGAGGTCAAAACATTTCATAGCAATCTGAATGTGTTCAAATTTGGTTCAGCTGTTGATGAACAGAATAAATGCTAAGAAATGCCATCATTTATATATGCATGTATCTGTGTAGCATTTAATGGCCCTACACCAGGATTCCCAGTCAGCAGGGGATTATAAACTGTAATTAGTAGAGTACAGTCCTTCACCATGCAGCCATCCTCACTCATATTGCGATGTCCACCCCTGTAACATTCCTACATTCATTTTATATGTACACTGTTAAGATACCTAGATTTATATATTATGCGTGCACAGTATCCTGGCCATATTGTGGTGTTTGTTACATGATTATATCATTATCTTTTCTCTTGCAGTGAGAAAAAATTCCACAGATCCTGTCATTTGTCCTGTTCTGAATCGTAGTAACCAGAATTTAGCTGGATCCAGATCTGTCTTTGATATCCTGCAAAACCTGGAACTCCTCTACTTCTTGGCCATGCACCCTGACTACTTATTGTGGTGTTATATACATATATGCTAAACATTTATTAGATTGATAACAACAACCAGCATCTCTCTGTAATAAAGGCAGTGGACAAGAAGACATTTTTCAACCTCTAAAATGTTTCTGTCCTTGTTAAATTTTTGAGTAACCTACAAGAAGAAGCAGCAGCAAGCTCATAAAACAAAGGGAAATGGTGATGGGTGCAGCAGTTTTCAGCTGAGGTTTATACTGTCAAACCGCAGCTTTTTCACATCATCTGTAGCCTCCAAGCATCACAAACATCTACAGATCTCATTGTCTTCTTCAGAATTATGTGTTTCATAACCGTTACCTCCTCTCTCTCTTTCCTTTCATTGTTTTGCTTTCATCCTTCCCATTTCTGTGTGAATCCTCAGAAACAAACTGTCACTATCAGGATGGATGGCATCGCTCACTGGGAATGTCTCTTCACACCACTACATCGCTCAGTTAGACAAAGAAACGAGTTGAGGATGGTGAAGCAACATGCAGCAAAGACTTAAAACAAGTAGCAGATGCAGTTGAGAGACATGAAAAGACTAGGGGGGGATGAGTGAAAGACTGGAAATAAAAGATAAGTCCAGGGAATAGAAGTGAGAGAAAAAGAGAAGGATGAAGATGAAACACAAGAGCAGACAGACGTCACAAGACACCAACACTGTGACAGCATGTCATCTGTGATCTTAGGAACAAATCTGAAGGCTGTCAGTCAACAATGATGCTTCTCACCTCAAACACCATTTCCACCTCAAGGCTATTTCCAGACAAATACACAGACATAACCGTGTTGGCTGATCTCAGATCAGATCTGTCCCTAACTCACAGTTCATGGATCTAACCTGGCATCATTATATCAACGAATTCACAGTATCAGTGAACATTCACCATTAAAGCTGTAAACAGGGATGTGTTTACTCCCTCTTAGCAGAAAGAGGGCTGATGTCAACATCCAGCATCAGAAAATGATGGAAAGAGTCAGCTGGAGGAAGCAGGAATGCGGGATGTGGACTTTGCACCTGACAAAACAAAGCCATTTTTTTTCTCTCCTTAATTTCATAAAATTCTGTCAAAGTACTTGTCTGTGAAATTTTGTCAGTGGTCATTGCACTATTTAAATGTGAGAAACTGTGAGTTTAGCAGTGAAGGCTTTAGTAATAAACACCACACAGCTCTTCTACAGATGGTCTCGTTTCTGTTTCAGCACTGCTGGCTAAAGTGAAGCTAGCTGCAGCGTTAGCCAAGAAGAATCACCTTATCTCACTGCTTCCTCAGTTTGGAGGCTAAAGCAAGAAAGCTTCAACAAATGATTCTGTCAGAGTTTTTTAACCAAAAAAAGAGAAAAATAATAAGTCTGGTTGTTGCTGAATGCTCCTCATGACGTGAAGTTAAGCTCAACTGGCATATCTGCTGTTGTAAACACAGCAAACCCCGATACCCTGACACCATCTGCAACTTTGTCTCATGTAGCTGGTGTACAATAAAGGATACTTGAGCCAACACAAAGACAGTCATATATGAAACACACACATTATAAAGGTTTTCCCTTTGAAAATGAAGTGTTTTTCATTTCAGCGATGACTTCGTGACTAATGGATTTTTATTGGCCTGACTAGTTAACTTAAAATTATCCAAAATGATCATGTGAAGACAGCTGTCATCCAATCAACCACATGTTCATTAAACCATTATAGAAACGCAGTGAGGATCTGTCACTGATATAAAGAAAAGCAACATAAAATTCAAAGACTAATACCAAATCTGACACACGTTGTCTGAACCTGACATCTGTCTCACTAAGTAGAAAACTCTTTGCCTTCACTTCCACTTTCCTGATTCAGAATTCACTATGGAGCCAAATTCTTTTAAGTCTTTAAAGATTACAGTAAGAACTGGAGAAATAAAACCACAAGAGAGAAAGTGTTGACTGATTGTAACCTCCACAAACATGCAGAGGTAAACTCAATCCGGTGTTAGGCTTTGTTCCCGTCACCTGCTGCTGATTCTCTCCATCACCTCCCTGTTGTTTTATTTCCTCTCTCTGCCTCCAGTCTTGTCTAAAAAAAGGCAAATGAATCAACCCTGGCCTTGTGTGTAAATGTGGGCACATCCAAAGGTCACCGATTACATCAGTGTCTGCAGGGATCATGGAGCCTGCCTGTGGGTGTGTGTGTGTATTTGTCGTAAATTTCCATCTTTGGCTCATTTAAATGTGTTTTTAATTATCTGCCTTCAACAGGCAATGAGGAGAAAGTGAGAAAAGGGCGGATTCAGGTTGTAGAAGGCATGTGCATTAATGTATGGCTGCCTGAAAATTCAAATTAATTCCAGAGGACTCAATTTGGTTGGCTGCTTTCTCTCTCTCTCTGTCGCCTCAGGCACAAACGAGTCACGCTGTTGAAAACTTTGGTGCTTCAGAATCTCTCAGTGATTCTGACATGTGCCTCTTCAAGCTTCAGTTCTTGATGCGTCTCTGCAGCCAGAAGAAGTCGTCAGTGTCAGGATTTAAAGACACTGTCAGGTCTCCTGTTTTCTTTGTCCCAATACAAACCAGATCTAAAGTCCAGGAGCCTCATGTACAAAGGGTCCGTATGCACATAAACGTGGCATACAATCATTGTCATGGTTGTTGAGGTGTATGAAGAGAGGCGGCCAAGGAAATCTGCTGTATTTCACGACAGCATCATGGCTGGCGTACACACGTTTCTACAGTTATGGATCTTTGGTGATCATTCCATCACCTACTTTTAAAGATCCTTTATTATGCCATATTTGCCTTTTCACAATGTATCCTATGCACATTTCTGATATTTTGCAACATGCACCATATCATAGTTTTGCCATAACACTCATTTCAAGGTAAAAACATGCTGTGTGAATATTATTAATTACACATTTATTGGTGGGAGGAGGCAAGGCGGTTCTAAAGCTTTGTTCTGATCCAAGTCAGTTGGGATCAATGAAAGATGTAGGATCTGGCATACAAAGGGATTCATACATGTGAATATTTATGTGGGTACGACATTATAGTGATTCAGTCGTATTCTGGGTTTCAGTATGAAATCCACACAAGGCGCCAGATCTTCTGCTGATTCTGTAGGTTGTATTTTCCTCATCCGACATCAAAACTATGTTTTTATTTTAAATTGGTCTTAAATTTATTGTATTCTTGATGGGAAGAAAAAAATGACTCATTTCTACTTCTTTGAAAAGAAAGAGTTATGTTTCAATAGGCCTTTGACAAGGTTTTTTTTATACCAATATTCAATCAATTTTGTCCAACTTCTAATTTCCAATACCGATATCAACTGATACAAATATACTTTGACATCCAAGAACACACAAGAATTTCAGGTAGATTTTACCAGCCACAGGCCTTATTGTTAGTTGTGCCGAACAAACAAACATATCTAGAAAACGATACATGACACCACTTTTACACTGTCTGTCCAAAAAAAATAAAAAGATGTCGCCAACTGAATTCAACTAAGCAAACAGGTACGAGCCTCCTATTTCTAACTTACTGCAAGGCCGTTATCTTTCAACTGGCAACAAGTTATTTAACCCCAACTGGTGCAATGATTGCTTCTCATTACCTAAACAACCATGCATAGACACATACCATGGTCATGGAAAAGATGTTAGTGTGTTTGAGAAGGGTACGTTTAGGTGTTTACCCGGGTAGTGTAGATTTAGGTGTTAGCAGATCACATGTTGCCAGTTATCCAGCCTGAAAGTACCTCAAGTGGCATTTTCAGTAATGATGATGGTCAAACAAACCTAAGTTAAGCTCACTTTTTTCTCATTCTGTAGTCTTTGCTTTCTTTTCCCTTTCATGTTCTATAGTGAATAATTCTTTATTGAGACATGGCTCAGGTTTCATACCTTGTCAATCACTGCACTGCGTAAAAGACCTGCATGCCCTGTGCGACACAGGCAGCAATCTGCAGCAGAAATTCATGAAAGTTGGCACACAACCTGATGAAAACAGTCTGCAATTTAGGTTTTGTCTTTATTTTCTTTGTTGCAATTATTTTCAAATCAATAAATCCTGACATTTCAAGCATTAAGAGGCAATTATGTCACCTAAGCTTTGATTCAGCTGAGTTTTTAGGATTCCTGCTCAAATTTAAAAATGGACGACATCTCATGTGGTAGCAGCTTGTCTTTGATTTATGTTACTCTCTAGTTGCTGGAAAACAGGCTGGAAACTTTCTTTAACTGCGTGAAAACCGCAGTATGAGACTAAAAAAGAAAAACAAACAATCCTGTTTGGATTGACAGCTTTTGCTAATGAATGCTGGATCCATATGCATGATCACTGAAAGTTTGATGTGAGGAAAGTCAGATGAAAGAAGAACTTTATGATAGACATTATATTATAGATGTTGAAATAAATATGAGATGTCAGATCTGAGTGAAGCCTGTGGAGAAATTAAAAGCAGACCCCTGCTGGACGTCTCTCCTGCTTGTTTAATCACACTTAAATTCAGACAAAAGCAGAACGTGACGGTGCATTTACACCTCGTGCACTTTTTCTCAGATATTTCCAGGCACAGAAATCCTCCTCCTCTTATTTGAGCATAATGCCTGAGCTTTTAATAACTCCACTCCTTCTGCCACCATCATTTGTCTCAGCTTTTAAAGGGTGGTGGGCCTGCGACTGCTCTGGACTTGTCAGCTGTGATTTACCACGCCATTACAGAACCCGCGTATAAAACACTGGCCTGATAACAAATGCATGGAAAATAAAAATCTGCAGGTGTTTGCACTGGTGTGCTTCTCCAGGCGAAAAATCAGGCGAACTTTATCGAGATCATTTCTCTTCTGCTCTGACGAAGCCACCGGTCTCCTTCTCGTCCTCCATCTCTCCTAATGCCATCCTTCTTTTCCAGCTCAATCTTTCTCTCTCCCTCTCTTCTTGTGTTTTTTTTTTTCTCTAACAGCAACACACATTTCTCATTGTATGATTAAGAGAAGGCCATGGTCAAAACGAGAACCAGCCATCACAGACACCACTCAGATAATATTTTAGCTGCAGGGTAAAAGCATAAAACATTGTTAAGGTGTCTTATTCAGCCAGTGTCACTGGATAAATGCAAACTGTTAAACTGGGACGTTGGAGAAGACAAACGAGGAGAACTCAATATATTAATCTTTTTAATATATTAAAAGGGAGGTAACGTAACTCATGATGTTATATATTTGTGTCCAAATCTTGAAACGTTTCAAACTCTTTCATCAAAATTATTTCAACACACAGAAAGTAAAGAATGTAAATCTTGATTAAGACAGGACACATTCACATTAACTGGTAACTAAGCCATACCAGTTAAACCATCAAACCATTGTTTTCCATACTTTATTCATTGTAAATGTGTTTGTATGTGAGACACTGAGGAGTGAATATGTTTTACCTTCAGCTCAATGTTGACTTTACATGTAGTCCCATGACCTCATATCCTCCCCAATAATTCTAAGTAAATGGAATCAACCAGCTCATTGTAGACCAGTGTGTGTATGATTTTCTTATTCTCTAGAAAACCGTCAGAAAAACTGCTTACGATCAAACTCTGTGAAGTAAATAATATTATTTCAGTAGCAGAGATGAAGGTCAAGATAATCCAACAGTGTCAAATCTGAGCCCTGCAATGGACGAGCGACCCGTTCAGGGTGTAGCCTTACTCTAACCTGCTAAATGCTGGGATAGGCTGCACCTTTCCCATGAACCTAAATTGAACCAAGCAGTATGGAAAATTAATGAACGAATATGAATGAAATATTTTTTATTCTTGTTTTATTTGAAAATTTAGTTAAAGTATTGAACTGAATTTTCTCCCACTCAAAGCATGAATATTTCTTGGATAACATATCGGGATCTATGGCATCTCAAAACTTATATTTAGAACTGAAATCATCATCTAACTGAATACTCATAATTTTCAAAACATAAATTATTATGATTAAATAAAAAAAATAAAAAGGTAAGAGGATTATATTATATTTTATTATCCATCCATTTTCTACCGCTTAGTCCCTGAACGGGATCATGGGGGGGCTGGAACCAATCCCAGCTGACATCGGGTGAGAGGCGGGGTACACCGTGAACAGATCACTAATCCATCACAGATTCAACACACAGAGACAAACAACCATGCACACACACACACACAAACACACACATTCCTATGGGCAAGTTAGAGTCTCCAGTCAGTCTATCCCCGAGGTGCATGTGTTTGGACTGTGGGAGGAAGCCGGAGTACCCGGCCAAGGCTTGAAACAGCAGCCTTCTTGCTGTGATGCCACAGTGCTAACCAACTGTGCCACCATGCAGCCCTATATTCAATTATATTATATTAAATAAAATTATATTCTATTACTGTGGCAATCTAGCTAAATTGTATTGCCATGCTTGTTAAGTGGATAAATCAACACAGGTTTTGTCAAATTTGGATACTTATGAAATCATGAAAAAAGGCAAAGCGGAAAAGAAATGCAAAGAAAAATGTTATTCATGCAAATGTCCAAATACATCAAATAATAAATAGATACAATGAAATACATATGCGATCAGCTGCAGAAGCATAAAAAACTGGAGGAATCCATGTTGTTTTTACTAAATCCTGACTTACCATCTGAATGTGAAGCTAAAATGGAGACTCATCAGGGAACTTTTTTCCATCTTGCCCAGGTTTGGTAAGTCTGTGTAGCTTCAGTTTCCTGTTTGTAGCTCCTAGTGTGGTGTGTATTCAATCATTTTCCTTCCTCGTTCTGATGCTCAGTTTGAAATCCTAACCACACCTACATAAGGAAATGCACTGACCTGCTTTCACGTGATTGGCCGATTATTGTGAACAAGCAGATGGACATGTGGATCTGATGAAGTGGACAGTGAGTTTATGTGCTCATATTATTTCATGTTGTCACGATTACAGGTAGTTATGATGTAACTTAGATGTAACTTATTACACTGACTTTTAAAATTATTGTTTTATTTCCACCACTTTAAACTGCTTGTTTTAGCATCTGTAACTGTGTCATTTACTTTCTGACAGCCATTAGACCCCCGAGCCAGGGTCATGAAAACATGTAACTATAACCTGCTCTTTACGTTAGTGATACTTCACAGTGTTTTGGATCAGAGCTGGAAAGGACCTTTGGATTTCAGAGTGCATTTGATGAGAATCAATAAAGCTATAAATAATTGAAACTTAAATCTGCATGGCTGCAAAAAGCTGCAACTAAATCATGATGGTGTTAAGAAATGTCAATGAAGATTAAAACCTCGGTGAGGAGGTGGTGGTGATGTTTTATTTTTTTAACTCTCTCTTTGCTTATCGAGCCATAAAAAAATGTTCAATTTCAGCGGCCCTGAGAAAAAGAACATCAGAGCAGCAACACATTCAAAATCCAGCTGATTTTTTTTTTACCATGAACTCAACTGACAGGTTACAGGAAAGAAAAAGCAGCATGTATGAAACTACTTTGCACCAAAGTCAGCAGTAAGCAGAAAACTTAAGCATGGGAAGGATTTGGAGGAAACCTTACCAATAGTCCTTGCCAGGAATTAGTCCCTAACAAAGATGGACATTCTATAGGATATAACAAGCTGTTATTTTTACTGTATCACTATCACCAATCCAATCTGATCCAAATGTGGTTTTGAGGCTTTCAGGAAAACAGCTACAAGGATGAAGTTCATATAATCTATTAAGCTTGTTACAAACTCTGCAAGAAGCATTTTGTTCTCGTTGGTGTAATTAGGGACATCTTGTGACTTGTTCTTGATCTATCAGCCAAGCTGGTCGTGTTGCCCCAAGAAGTATTGTGTGATTGGTCGGAAGTTTGACGTGGGCGTGGTTATTGAGGAAAAGAAAAAGTCATTGCTTCCACATAGATATGAGGTTAAACTGTTTTAATGAACTGCTGATTGAGGTGGTACGAAAGTATGAAAATGTACACAACACATGTGGCATTTAAATACATCGACCCTGTCGCATGCACAACCCCACAGTGGTGCTGAAGAGGTTCCTAGTTACATATAAAATAACCGGGGCAGTTATAAACCAGGGCACATAAAAAAGCAGATATTAGGCAAACCGTTGTCTATTTCTGTTGGATGTATGTATAGCTGTGTCCCAATTCTAGGTCTGCATATTTCAGAATGTGCAGACTACGTAGCCTATACAGAGTGTAGTCTGCACTCCAAAGTGTGCTTACAGTTAGTGAAATGAGATGGCCTACCAGGTGTCACCCATAGTGCTCCAGTCCTCCATTGCCTAGCAACAGCATATGCCATGCTTATCTCATTTGTGATTCAGTTCTTCCACAAAAAATAATACTTTTTACATTTTTTTATTGACCTGTGTGTCTAAATTATTTACAAATTACAAATGTGGAAGAGCTCTCCCCAAACGAGCTCTTCTCAAGCTGAGCACATTCTGACAGCGTTAACCTCAGTGAAAAGTAATCCTGGTGAGACGCATGTAATGCTACTTATTTGTGGTCATGGGATACAATGCTACTGCCATCCCAGCTTGACTGCTGGTACAAATATGTGTGAATGTATGCATAAGAAAATATCTCTGCTGATACTTCACTTCTGCTCCTTCTTTTCTTGCTTGCACGCAATGAATTCTGGGAGAAAAGAGCCGGCGAAGGATACATCGCTTGTAGCCTTCGTTTCAAGCTAAAATGATAAGTGCAGATTTATAGGGTGGATTTGTAGAAGCCTTTGAATTGACAGTACTTTTAGAGCCACTATGACGTATGTAGCTGATGAGTCTGCACTTTGAAGTGTGCAGACCCTAAACTGAGTTCTTATGATGTAACCAGATGAGCTCCATAAAACTTTAGTCCACAGAAAGATGCAACAGAAATATTTTTATTTGCATTTCTGAGAATTTTAATAAGACTTAATGTTTGTAAATGAATGGATGAGATAAGTATTAAAAATATAGGAAAATGGTAAACGCCAAGTGGTAGAAATGGCACTGATGTATTTTCCACATATTTAAAAGAGTTTTCATTATAATCACTGAAACCTTTGCTTTATCAAACCATAGAGGTAATGGAAGGTTAGATTTCTGTTTGATAATGAGAAATAACTCCAGTTTATAATCAGAAATGTTTTCTGCTATGATTTTTTAATAGTGTTTTTTCAGGCCTCTGTTTGGCCAATAAGACCTCAGCGATGTGGTGAAATCATCATTTTCTGATCTAATGTCATACTGATGTTATTTCTTTTTAAGGACGGAATAGTGGGGAACTCATTTTTATATAGATGTAGTTTAAAAGTAAACAGATATAAATTTCTGTTTAAGAAATTTAGGATGAGCCTGAAACATAAATGCTGCTACAACCAATCTTATTTATTCTAGGGAATCTCAGCCACAGGCTGCAGCTCATGCTTTTGCTTTGAGTGCCACCTGGAGGCCTCCAAAAACCTTTCAGTTATGCTTCTGTGGGCCACGAGGGCCACGGGACCACATGACTTATCAATTAAATATAGAGATATCTGTTATATTATGACTTTACACCTTTTAAAGACAATAATGTCACAGAAATAAAAATAAAATATGAAAATGAAATAAATTAATTCTTTCCCTTTTTTTTAGTTGTTCAGCAAACTCGTCTAGCTGTAACAAACGTTATGAGAGAGTATTTAAAAAGAAATAATGAAGACAAACATTTATTCGCATCCTCCCTAAAAGGACAAAATATTGTGGAAGGACGGCCCTATTTATTTAGGTCTTCTCAAAGAAGATAAAAAGGCAGAGCCAAGAAGTCTGTATAAAATGTTTGCGTACGTACGCTATCCATCACTAAAGCACTGAAGCCTTCAACACAAAGAGAAGACATCTAGCAGCCAATTATGCAAGATTCCCCAAAAAAATGGGGGGAGTTTGGACAAACAAGCAAAAAAGCAAAAACAAAATTTACTAATCATATGTATTAAAATATATATCAATAAACTTTGTTGTAGAAAACATTATTAAGCTGATGTTTTTATAAGCCAGAGCTTTATCATTTGCTTCTGAAGCAGCCTGATTTTGTTCCATGGATTATTGGGTTATGAATGTCACACTGTATAAATGTCTTTGTGGTGATCACATTCTATTGTCATATTTTTAAGATAATGTTTAAATTTTGTTATATTTTAAAAGGTTTTAGCTTATTAAACTGCAAGTGGCTTGATTTAGTTGTTACATACAAATTAAGCCAAGAGGGAAATGAATTAAACCAATGCAGGGCCATAATGGGCCCAGGATACTTTTGCTCTGGGAAACATAGATCCCAGCTAAAAACAGGTTCAGAACCCGTAATCTAAACAACCAACAGGAAAAAGCATCGAGGGATGTGTTGCTGAATAGATACTGATGCCACTGTGTTAAATCTAACAAACAGTTTTGTTTTGCTGATATTTTACAGTCTGGCTGTTCATTGTATGTTTTGAACGGAAATTACGCAAATAAATTATAATAGTGAAGTTAAATGTCACGTAAGCATTAAAATATGTTTAAACTGATACTCAAAGTTTTAACAGATATCAGCAGGAGACCTGTGAAGTTCTTTTTTTCCTCTCAGTGAATAGGGGAAAGAGGGAAGCTGCTAGATCAAAGTTCAGGAGGAAAAAGAAAGCAGAGGAACTGACTTACAGCAGAGGTGACAGTAAAAGCTAAAGGTAGAAACCCTGATGTGTAGCTGTAATGCGCCTACTGGATCCAGAGGCGACGCTCGGAAGCTGCAGATCGATCGCAGTGTAGATGATTCTGACAAGGTTCGCACACAGAGGTCCAGACACTCAGCATTTTCCAATGCAGGCCAGAGCTTGCTGATCTTTACCACGGAGCAAAGACTCATCCTTTCACTGATGTGACAAATCTGTTGCACCACATCAGCTCTCCTCACCTGAAAAACTTACTCATGGAATTTGTTTTTCTATTAACGGTTATCTCCGCTTCCAACACTGAAATCTGGGCGATCAACAGTTACCATCAGGTAAATAAAATGGTGCCTCTCCATGTTTAACCTGTCTGGCTTCCTCTTTGTCACTCTAACTAATAACCATTCACAGATGTCAGTTTGGTTCCTGAATCGACCCAGTTCATTGTCTCAGCAGGACCTAAATGTTGATGTGATGGTATCAGATGCTGATTTGGATAATCAGAATTACCTTGCTAGCACTAGGCTGGTTCCCCTATTTTCTTCAGAGCAGCATTAATTCATCAATGCTGCAGATATGCTGTGTGTGTGTTGCTGCTGTAAAGGGAAGTCATTATTATGTAAAAAAAAAATAGTTGTTGAAGATTTGCACTTTATGACACAATGGAAGTATCTATCAGAAGATAATACACAGTAGTTATAAAAGGATGGACATGGTAAGCAACAATACTCTGGTAGACTGAGGAATTTAAACCAAGGAAACATCACCCACAGTTACATCACCAGAAGCCTCCAGGCCTCCATGTTTTTTCCACCAAATTCTGACCCTACCATCTGAATGTGGAGCTAAATGAAGACTCATCTGACCAGGAAAGGGTTTTTCAGCTTCTATTGCCCCGTTTTGGTGAGTCTGTGTGAATGTGAGTTCCTGTTCTTTGCTGGGTGGTCTTCTGCCACTATAGCCCACCTGCTGACTGGAACCTGCAGTTATTTAACTTTCTGTTGTCTTTCCATCATCTTAAACTAGTATTTTCTTACTACCTATAACAATAACAAGAAATTATGATCCAGACAATGGATATATTCTCTTTTTCACACTATTCCCTGTAAATTCTAGAGATGGTTGCGTGTGAAAACTCCAGTAGATCTGCAGTTTCTGAAGTACTCAGACCAAGAACTATGGCACATTCAAAGTGTATTAAATCTCCTTTAAATATGTGTGTGAGCCATCTGTTTAACATCAGATAAAAAGACGATAAATGTAAATTTACTCTTACTTTACCATGACACCTGTTCAGCATTCTAAAAAATGAGAACACAGCATCACTTTTTGCATCACTTTCAACTCTGCTAGAACTCAATTTTCTTTTTTAATCACTAAAACTTCAAACTTTGGAAGTGATATTTGCCCATATAATACCCAACGCTCTCTCTTCAGTAATTGGATCCATGGATGACTTCGGGCTTCATTTTGCAGGTGTTTAAAATTGTTTTGGCACTTTCAGAAGAATCTTCGTCTAATTTTACCACCACAAATCTTCCCTCCGCTCCTTCCGCTCAGATTACCCTCTGCTGCAGTATCAAAGCTGCCTGCATGTTTCTTTACATGAGAGCGACACCTCTTATCTAAGAAACATGTCATCCAGTAGGCCAAATGCTTTTTTTCTCCTTATAACAGCAGGGGAGACGGCTTCAAACGAGAACAGATAGAAGGTCCCTCTGTGGGAAGAACCGTCATCGGCTTGTCCTCATTTATTTGAAAAAAAAACCCCAACTTCTTATTGTGGAAAAATCTGACAGTTGTTGTTGGCACAAAGGAAAAGAAATGTACATCAGAGAGGAAGAAATAAAAGGGAAAGGATGGACAGAGGGAGACTGAGTGAGAGGATGCCAGGGGTTTGGGCATCAGAGATTATGAAAAAATAAATAAACAAAAACAGAAAACCTGGACGCTGATACTTGGATGTGTGCTGAGATTTTCTTCCATGGCTCCTGTGTGTGCCTGCAGCTCCATGCTCACCATCTGGAAGGAAAAGGGGATTGTTTCTGCAGCGGGACCCTCGGTGCCAGCTTCTGCACCCACTGATCTAGGGGCTTTGGAAAGCCTTACTCCCTCTGGCTTTAAACACAATCAACACAACGGATGAATATAAGCCACTGCACTGCGTCTGAGGAAGGGAGGAGGAGGACGGGGGGAGGTCGAGAGACAGAGCAGCTAAGGATACCATTTATAATTTGACTAATAAGAAAACATTTCCTCAAATAAAACTATTAAAAACAGTTGAGGAAAACGTCCGCCCATTATTCAGTTCGGGTTGTTACAACTAGCTTTATCACACCTCTGACATTTTGTGCCAACAACTTATTTTGTCTTTAAAATAATCTGTTTGCAGCAATTCCTGACGTTACCACTCAGGTCAAGCTTAAATCAAATTGGGCTGCTATGTAAGAGGAGTGACAACTGTTTAGATCCAGTGACGGTCAATAAAAGCCTCTGAATTACATGCCGAGCAGATTACCCTTCTGTGTTTCAGCAGTGGAAATGTGTGCTAGTACTGCAAGAAAAAGACTGCAACTTGACATGAATGAAACCAGAACGATTATAAATGGTAAAATAGTAAATGCTCTTGTACTTGTATAGCTCTTTTCTACACATCAGTGCACTCAAAGTGCTTTAACACTATTTGATAAATTCTCATACGCTCACACAAACACTCACACATTCACACAACAATGACGCAGCACCAGGAGCAACTGGGGGTTCAGTGTCTTGCTCAAGGACACTTCGACATGTGGACGCCAGAGCTGGGATTTAAACCACTAAATTGCTGGGTAGTAATTAACCAATTAACTGTGGCATATGTGTTGTGGAGTCGGCTGTTAACGTGGAAACAAAGAAGTACATATTGTGGTCACACAGATGGTAGTGCTAAGTCTGATGTTGCAAACCAAAAACACTGTTTATCATGTTCACACAATGGGACTGAGAAGACCTTCAGCACATTGTGCCTGGTGTTCCGGCGTTCATTACCCACACCTCGCCTGCTTATCTTCAGCATCTCTTTAGGCATGTCCATACTGAATCATACAAACTACTATGTGACAAGTCAAAATATTTTAACATAATAGTTTATGTGTTGTTGCAGAGATTATATGAGGGATACATGAGATCATTCACATCAGACCCCAGGTCCACTGAGTTATCGTCATGCTTCCTCTGATTCTGTGACACCATAATAATTTGTGAAAAGAGAAGGGATCTTGTTTGGCTCATTTGCAAACAGGCAAAGGTAGCTCAAAAAGGAACAAGTGGCTATAACAAGTAAGTCATGTGTGAAGAGGAGTGAATAACACTTTTAGTTAAATACATATTATGAAGTATCATAACATAATATATTCATTGGGTTGCTTGAGTGGTGCATCAATAAGAAATGGCACATTTTTGTTTGTTTTTTCTCTGTAGGACATAATCATAAAACGATATAAGCAATGATAATATACGGAGATGCTGAGATTTGATTTCATTTTGTAAAATATAAAGTAACAAAGCAGATTTTGGTGTAGTATTTCAAGTTTTTCTTTTTTAGAGAATTAATTATTAATGCATAAAACATGCTAACAAACTCAGTAATCATTACTACTCCTGTTTTGCAGGGTTTATGTTTTCTAAACTTTTATTTATCTCAGTGAAACCAAATACTGATATTTTATTGGCAAAACAATGAATTAATTAAATAAATGAAAGCACGCTTTCCTAAATAAAAAAACTGAAAGTTTTTTTTCTGTTTATAGACAAAGATTCAGTAAAACACATAAGTTCTTGCAGAGATACTGGCACAGCTGAGCTGATATTAAAACCTGGTGTGTGAAGATATGCTGAGTCAGCACAGGACAAACAGCCGAACACTAAATAAATACACGCTTCATCTGTATATGTAGCTCAGAAACATTTTAGTTTATGTTGTGGGTTCTGAGCTAATCATCCTGAGGATCATCTCTCTGCAGAATGCACGAGGGCATCAAGTTATCACGTTTTATTCGCATTCGATTCGAGACATTCAGGAAAGCTTGCTTTGTGGATATCTTCTCCACAAGGCCAACGATAAAGTTCTGTTTCTCACTGATAAAGCAGAAAGTAGCTGGCTCCCCCTGATATCACTGCTGCTCACCTGAGTCTCACTCTGACAGAGGACTGTGGCCGTCGGGGGGCTGAGTGTATATCTTGTTTTTATGGTGAGGTTTTAGGTGCAGATGTAAAGGAGGTGATGAGCCAAGAGCATGGAAGAGATAGGGGGGTTTAAAACCAGAACGGGTGAGCACCGTGAAACAAGACTGATCTATGAGACAACACTGCTATCTGCTGGAGGCTGATGGAAGAACACATCCATGTCTACAGAAAAGCTTTATTTGGTCCATTTAATCCAGGGGTGCTCAAGTCCTACCATCCTGTAACTTTTAGATTCAACCCTTTCTTACACACCTGATTCAAATATTTGGATTTCCACTGCTGCATGCCATCCAGCCCCACAGAGGCCTGCTAACGAGCCATTCATTGGATTCAGCTGTGTTGGACAATGGATGCATCTAAAAATTGCAGGATTGTAGATCTTGAGGACCGGACTTGGGCAACCCTGACCTAATCGGTTCCAATTCAAATGTGTAAATCGCCAGTTGCATAGCAGCAAATGGGTATAGCCTATTAAATCATTTCGATTACTTCTGATGTTCAAACTGAGTATCAGAAAGAGGAAGAGGTTGAAGTGACTGCACGTGGGGGCATGGTTGTTGTTCTGAGTATTTCAGAAAATGCTGATCTATTTTCACACACAACCATCTTGGAGAATGGTCTGACAAAGAGAAAATATCCAGTGAGCAGCAGTTGTCTGTGGGTGTCAGAAAGGAATGGATAGACTGAAAAAAGGTAGAAAAATTAATTTGAAGTAAAAATGGATGAATTTGCGCATTAAAAAAACTACATAGCAGAAACTCTTGATTTGACAGCTCGCCTCTGCTGGCAGTGCACGATCATCATGTAGTGCATGTGCCTGCTTCTGATTTTCACCAAGTCGCCAATACAGAGTTTATCAATAGATTTTTATAATACACCATGACTTTCCAAAGTCTGGGTAATCTGTGACATAAATATGCTTGCTTTTTTTTTACAAGAAACTGAGGACATATCATCAAGTGAGGCAGACAGAACTCAGCCACTCCTTGATGGAGCTGGCAGGTGTTTCTGACTGTTTCAACACAAAGGCTTAGTAGTCAGTGTCAAATGTCTTAGCAGAAGTCAGCAGGTCAAGTGCTTTGCTTCATCTGATTTCCCACATGGAGGATTATCTAATTTGATACATAATCCATGTAGTCAGTTTATTACATTCAAACAATTCGTTTTGATTTATGAACTGAAACAAAAAGACTCAAACCTACAGGCATACAGGTTGAAGCCAGATCGGGATAAGACTTTCCTCTTTGGTCAATAATTCTATTGTGGCTAAAAGACTTTTACCACTACAAGAAAATTGAGAACTTTTAGAACCAAGTAGCAGATTTATCATTTATTTATTTTGTGATGAAAGATAGGTAAATTGACTTTATGTACAAATAAAAGTATTCACAAATAAATTATAAACCTATTTTTTTTAATATCTCAAGTGAATTGTTTTCATTTTAGATGGTTTCCTTTGGATCAGCAGTCTCTATTATAATGAATTAAGTAAGCAAAATTTTAAAACACCAAATAATTTAATTGATAGTAAGACATAGGCCTGCACATCTTTTATGTAGTATTAGTATATAAATAGTTAGAACCCACAAAGGATGCAACAAATTTACTTTCTCATTGTCTGTTGCTATAAAAACCTGTTCATTCTAAAATATGTTTCTGTATGTTTGTATTGGCGTGTAAATGAGAAGGAGGATGATGAGATATGAAACATTATCAGTGGTTAATATGTTTGCTGATAAAATAATTGATCGAATTCTTATAACTATAATTCTGACTCTTGAGAAATCGTTGTCTCCTAGGCCATTAACCTTGTTGCTTTTACTGAACTCTTACAGATAACTAAATTGTTTAAGACCTCCACATTTTCTAGGTTTTAAAACAAAGTTGGAAAACCTCATTATGTGTGGAAAAAAACAAACATTGTTCTGGAATAAGACTTTTTATTTAAAAATCCATGGCAGATGCTACGTTAAAACCTTTATTAATACTCCGCAACGGTCTCAGGCATCTCAGAGTGCTGCTGGCCCTTTAAGATGCTCCGTCACCGTGAATACAGACAGGAAGCAACACAACAGCCTGCGTTTATAATGTTAGCTTCTTTGACTTGGAACCGTTCATTTCAGCGTTGTTCTTCACTTCACTTTGACTCTGAGTGTGTGTGACATTTGTTACACAGTAAGGTGAGAAGTGAACCAGGTCAGTGAACCGCCGTGAATTTCACCAAATTGTCCATCAGCTGTTGTGTTCGTGGACCATTAGCTTCCATGCTAATAGCATTAGTGTTTTTTTATGGTAAATCTGCAGCAATCAAAACAAGAAGATGAAACATTCAAGCCATTGTGTGTTTGTCGCGTGCACGCTGTGCTGTTGTTTCCCTGAATGACGCTGTCCATGGTGCTGGGGCGACAGCCTCAGTAGCCAGATGTCTTAAACAAAACATCATTATTACCCTGATAACAGATTATTATAACTAAATTCTTGTTTTTGAAAGACATAGAAAGACAGCCTCAATAAATGTAGTTAATAAATAATTCGGCTTGGTGTTTAGATAGTATTGTACCACTGTTATTATTTTACTTAGAACACAACTCATGTTTTACATTGTTTTTGCTTTTAGCGGCACTTAATGAACATTTGGGACCTGAGGAAACTAATTGTTGAGACTTTGTACATGGAATTCTTTCTTCCTAGATGTACAGCTTCAGTGACTCAACTATTCAGGGCTCAGTTGTCATGTTTTTAGTGTTATAATGTGCAGCACAGGTCTGGGCCGCAGGCAGGCCAGTTTAGTACCTGCATCCTTTACTATGAAGCCAATCTGTGCACGTGCAACATGGGTTATCTTTCTAAAATAAGCAAGAACCTCCCTGAAAAAGACATTGCTTTAATGTTATTTGTTGCTCCAAAACCTGTAGCATTCAGCATTAATGGTTTCTTCACAGATGTGCAAGTTACCCATGCCATTGACAATAACACCCCCCCATATCATCATAATTGCTTTTTTTTTTTACTTTGTGCTGATAACAATCTAATAGTTTTGCTTCCTCCTTAATCTGGAGGAAAAGATGTCTGTAGTAAAATAAAAACACTAATATGACACGTGGATTTGTCAGACTACATACACTTTTTTTTACTTTGCATGAGTCCATCTCAGGTCAGCTCAGCAAATACACGCCGGTGTGGTGCGTGTTGATGGCTTTGACTTTGCATGGTATAGTTTCAACTTACATCTGAGTAAAGTAGCGATGAACTGTGTTACGTAATATCCGTTATCTGAAGTGTTCATGTGAGCATGTGGTGATAGACTTTTCACAATGATGTTGGTTTTTAGTGCAGAGGGATTGAAGGTCATGGCCATTACATGTTTTTTTTTTTTTTTTGGCTTTGCTGCTTACATGATAGAGATATATGTGCTCATGCAGTTGTTTAGAGAAGTGGTTAACCTTGTTCCATTGTTGCTTGTGAACAACTGAGTCTTCCGGGGATGCTCCTTTTATACCCAATCATAACACACACCTGTTTCTGATGAACATGTTCATCTGTGGATTGTTCAGAACAAGTTGTTTGTTTAGCATTCCTCAACTTTGCCAGTTTTTGGTTGTGCCCAGTCTGTATATTCCGCCCTAACATTTGCAGGCATGGCATTCAAAATGAATATTAAAAAATATATTTATTTGTGGTGGTTATTTTATTATTTTAAAACTAAATAAATAAATAAAAGTGAACAACTTGATGCATAATGTATTCAATTGTAGTTGAATATATGTTAAAATGATTTGCGAATCATTGCACTTTGTATTTTATTTTTACTTGTACACAATGTTTCAACTTTATTGGGACTAGAGTTGTGTTAAAGCCATCAGACCAAAGCAACACCAAACCCTGGACAAGTTACTGAGAAATCGACCTAATTTTGTTTGGATTCCTATAAATGAATAGTTTAGGATGAAGGAATTACAAATTGCACAGTCCTGATAAATGTTTGGAATTGATGACATAATATTAGTGTAGCATGAACTATAAAATGTTTTTATTTAGATGTAATGACAAAGCTTTTTCTTGACACAGTCTATCATTAGAGCTCTCTTTCAGACATATTGTCAGAAAAATATTTGATGGAAAGTGTCAATGTCATCATTAATTTGATCACAATCATGATAAAAGTTTAGTTTTTTTTTCAGTAGAAGGTTTTCATGCCTTCTGAGTTTGCAGGTTAGGAAAAAGTGCCAATAATAATCAGATCTTTTCCAGAAGGTTAGCAAGAATCGCTGCAGCATGGAGCCGGTGACGTGCACCATCAAACCTCCGGTCTACCTGCAGATTGGGGATTCCAAAGCGGACGCGGCTCATTCTGGTGTCTGTGTGGTGGATGTCAACCTCCCCTTTGGAAAAACAGTCAATGTAAGGAAAAAGGCAAAGGCAAAGGCAAAGGCAAATTTATTTGTATAGCACAATTCAACACACGGTAATTCAAAGTGCTTTACAGAACATTAAAACAATAAAAC
>JBAMHV010000003.1:5522112-5532940 GCA_037177535.1 Pseudomugil gertrudae
TGTGGGAGGAAGCCGGAGAACCCGGAGAGAACCCACGCTAACACGGGGAGAACATGCAAACTCCACACAGAAAGGTTACTGGTTGGACCTCTCCCCAGCTCGAACCGGCAACCTTCTTGCTGTGAGACCACAGTGCTAAACCACTGCGCCACCGTGCATAAAAACCAATTAATAAAAACATGATTTATAAAACCAACTGTAATATTAACCTGGAGATGTCCAATGTGTCAACTTTGTGGAAGTTCAAACACACTTTAAAACAATTTGCACCGTTTGCTGTTTAAATACTGTGGGCTGATTGTGTGTGTGTGTGTGTGTGTGTGTGCAGAGCATGCGTATTCGCAGCGTTTGTGGAGACACGTACTGCACCAAGAGTGGCAAGAAGTTTACCGGTCAGGTCCTGGAAAAGTTCATGATCATCGACTGTGAGGAGGTCATAGCAGGCTCATACAGGTGAGGACCAATGCACACACACACACACACGCACACACACAGTTTAAGCAGATCAGAGGTTGTCATCACATTAAACAAGCTAATCTTCACCAACAGCTTCAGAGTTGTAAAAAGATAATACATGAAGGTATGTTTTTCCTCATCCTCCCTCTGGCATCTGGTCCTGCTTCCATTCCTCTACCTCATTATGCTTATGAAGACATTTGTCTTGCAGTGTGCGTCATGGCCTCACCTAAAAACGTGTTTGATTATACCATCCACAACAGCAGCTTTACCAGACATGCAATGCTTACTGTATTTGGAGGATCATTATTATATATCGTTATGCAGCTAAGCTACTTCCACATGAAATACTCTCTCTCTCATATGGCTCTATGTTGAAATGTATTATATGCATTATTGTATTGTTTAAGTTGTTTTTTTAACTTTATTTATTACCATTAAATTGATAAAAATTCAAGTTATGCCATGAAGAGAGGAATCAACATGTGCTTTTTATTTTTTACCACAGAGCTGAATTTGCTTTAGGTAGAATAATTTGTGACGTTTAGGGAAAAATATTTTTGCTGGTTTTTCAGCTTCTAACAGTTGAGAGTGTTTCTTCTTCTGCTGCCTCAGGTTTTGTTGGTCATTTTAATCACCATGGAGACCCAAATGCTAAAAGCAAAGCAAATGTCATACAGTTTGAAACTTGAGTATTAATTAAAAAAAAGTTTTGCTGTGTTGAGTAAAAGCCAGCCATTGCAATGCGTCTGAGCGTTAAAACAAGAACGTAGACCGCTTCTAGCAGCATCACGTTCGCTTTGCATCCTTTCCTAATAAGTGGCAGATAGCATCGGTTCACAGGAGGAGGATGGCGACTGCCAAGGGGTTTGCAAATTTTCTGCACAAAGCCGCCGTTGTGCCACCGCGACTGCTAGTAAAGGGCTGATTATGGAACTGTGAGAGGAATACCTGAGTAATATCTATATTTACACCCAACTCGCAGGTGAGAGTGATGAGCTGTGAGCCGCTTCCTCAGACACACGGATATGGGACATATTTCCTCTTTGTAGTTCTGGAAATGCCCTTTCGTATTTCCCAGCAGACATTTACAGGGAAATTATGAAACTTATTCAAAAAACTTTCTCACTTCTGCAGTGACAAACTCATCCTCAGCTCAGATGGAGCTCAACTTGTTCAGCTGATTTTAGTCCTAAGTGTGTGTGTTCTTGTGTGTGTGCAGGGAGCTAAATCTGTTTTCAGCTTCATCAGGGGGGGATTAAATATCCTTTTATGGACACAGTGCTTTCACACGATGCAGATAATAAGGTCTTTTTGGGTGAAGACTTCGAATTGTCAAGTGATGGAATGTGTGTGAATGTCACAACAAACTGCGCTGCGTGGATTCTAACAAGTCAGTGTCACAGAAGCTTCATGTACTTGATGGTGTAATTAAAAATCCGGCCTCGGCTAGTAAAACCCGAGGCAGTCCTTTCTAAAAGGCGACCATTGGGACTCTGTGAAGTGTTGTTGGAGGATTAAGTGTGGCATCAGGTGTGCAGCAGGTAGGAGGGTTGGGTCGAACATGATGACAGGACTCAAAGTGCAGCTCAGTGAGGAATAAAGGGCGAGACCAGACCAGGTGCCAAGTAGCTTAGTCACACCTTCTTTTCCCTGAAAGAGACCATGGTGAACGTTCAGCACGTTGAGAGCTGTAAAAGATGAGACGTTGCTGTCACTGCAGGTTTGTAACACTGCGCTCATAAAGTCAGCCAGCTCCTCGCACTTTGATGCCCCCTCATGACGGATAGTTTAGTATCCGTCTCTTCTCTGATCACTCCACCAGTAAAAGTCAGTCTGACCTTTTTTGTGTCTTCTGTTCCTCCTATGATGATCTCCTACATGTCAGAAACAGTGGATGTGCATCACGTGACCATAATGCACACCAGCTGTCACGTGATGCACTTTGGGTTGGGTTAAAAGTTATATGGTGTGGTTCCTCAGTTAGGTTGGGAAGGTATGATGTGTTGCTTTAAGCAGCATTAGGTTAGATAAAGCTGTAACGGTGCTGCAGACGGCACAGCAATAAGCCAACAGAGAAGGAAAGCAGCTGACTTTTCATTAAACTTTAAAAGGAAATAGTTGGAGCAGAAGTTTTATCCAGCTGTGTGAAGCATTGTAGCTAAAAGCATTTTCATGTGCTCAGTGGTGGACAAGCTGGACATTAAACATTAGATGCTTTTTTTCTGTTTAGTGTTTTTTGAGAAATTTAAATGCATTTAATAGCTGAGCCGCTAATAATCAAAGTGGATTTAATCGCTCTTGGCAACATGTTTATCTCACCATTACTTATCTTTGTGGTAAATGGGATGCTTTTTACTGGAACGTCTTTGGTATTGCAGCAAAATGTTATCAGGCTTATATGAAGCATTACTTATTAGCTTGATGTCGGTAACAATAAAACTAAATGACTGAGTTGCAGGGAAGCTGTGTTCGGGACACTTCCTTTTGAGAAGACATCAGGAAGTTAATTCCAGATAAGTGGTGAGGGATTGGTTATTGATATGGGTCTTTATTGGTGGCTGTGTCACTGATGGAAATGTAACTAGATCTCAGCATTGTTTCATTTTCAAGTATCCAGTGGACATCACGCTCGCTATTGCACTATTTTTTATATTATTTTTGTGCAGTTTTTATGATGAAACTATGAAAAATTGGCATCTTGCTTAATCATATATATTTATATTTCATTTATACATTTACATATGTGTACTTTTATAACCACTATATACATTTATTGATATAGACTGCCACATCCAAGTAAAGAATTAAATAAGAAAGTATGATAATAAAAAAATGTCAAAAACAAAACAAGGTATTTAGTTTAAAGCAACTGGTAGCCAGTTATCCAACCTGTTGAGTTGCTGGTAAGTTTTTATGAATAAGCTGAAGTAATGGTTAGCAGGCTTAAAGTGATACCTAATTTATAAATGATTTATTGACAAGGATTAAAAGTTTAAGTATTGAAATACTGGATTATAGATGTATAATTGTGAGCAGATATAATTAAACTGGTAACATAAGAAATATTAAACAATGCTAAACTAAGAAATGACATGGTTAGTTGAAGGTAAGGTTAATGAACAACTGGTTAAAAAGTCAATGAATAGTTTCCAGTTGATAATTAGATAACTGGTAATGGATATCTTTCAAGTAGTGGTAAATATACAGACTCTACAGGGTCCGGACGTTAAACCCTGAACATTAGATACACAACAGGTGGATCCTCACTTTTTTTATTTTAGCCTGTAGTAGAGTAATATGTCAAAATGTAATGTGCTGGGAGTCACTCCTGTGATTTACTATCATTTAGCCCGTTTCCATTGGGCTTGAGAAAGCTCTGTTTCATCAGTTAAAAATAAGCCTTATGACCAGATGTTTCTACACGTTGTGAAGCTGAATAAATTTTATAACATGACTTGTTATGTGGGTTTATGCTGTTTATTGAAGTTTTGTGTGAAAATAAACGGCAAAGTCCTACATTATCTGTTCCTGAACCCGCGGGTCTTTTCTCCGGTTATTAAGGAGCTTTTTTCCAGCTGCTCAGGCATTTTCAGTGCTTGTGCATGGCAGATCAGATGAGTCACTGCAGTGAGTCATCCTCACCCAGGAACTAGTTAATGCTCACTGCAAGCCTTTTTTAATCAGCAAGAGGTGGATGCAGATACATTGCTCAAAGGTAGCTGATAAATGCAGCATCCAGTCCTCTTTTTGTTTCATAATTGTGTTTTCTAATTTTTAGTTTCCATTATGGAAATTACCTGCTGCTTGTAAAAAAATGTCAGGCCTCATTCCTAATCTAATGCTCTCTCTGCCCTCCAGCTTCACCTGGCTGTCGGCTCAGGTGCACAGCAACATGGTGATGCATTTTTCTGGCCGCATCACGGACAGCTTTGATCGGGAGTTCCGCTGTTTATACGCTGACTCGCAGATCATTGACTGCTTCTCGAACCCAGAGGAAGACGGGATGCTCTCCTATCCATCATATCAAGGCATGATGGGCCTGGGCCTGGGCTTGGGGATCAGTGGGGGCCTTGGACTGGATTTACACTCTGATAGGTAAGAACATGAAGAAATTCACAGTGGGAAAAGAAAGATTGATTGGTGATTACTCTGTTTAGACTTCCAGCTTCTCTACTCTAAGAACTTGTCATATATGTTCTTGAGTCAGGAAATATGTCCTTTCCTTGTGGATCAGTGTGATTTGTGAAAAGACATTCCAGGGAGGGATAAAGCTGGCTTGCGTGGTTCTAAGTGTCTGAGATGGGCTTAGTTTGCTTAGATTATATTTCTTTAAGTATTGGGATTGTGAATTTGTCTTTGTTTTTGTTGTTTGGTTTATGTGTTGCAGGCCTTAAAGTTTAATTGACTGCAGCCACTGTTGGTAGATGGGTTGGTCTCTATGAAAGAATGATCAACTAGCCCCATAAAATGGAAGATTTTACCTGGAAAGAAAAACAGAAACAACAAGGACTGACAAATGTGTCTTCATACATGCCTAGAAAAAGGGGGGGTGTCAACAATAGCATAACTAAGATGATGGCTAAGCGTCATATAGCCAGACCTAACCATAAGATTGATCACAAAGAAAAGTTTGAAGCCTGATTTTTAGAGAAAGAGAAGACTTCTGCTTCCTGAACCCAGGCTAAGAGCTGATTCCAAAAAACCTTGTTAAAATTTGTAGTTTTTTTTTTTTTCATTTCCATTGGCAAAAACTCGGAACAGCTCCATAATACCCGGTGCAACCCAACATTTTTATTGCCCCTTCAGTTTGGTTCCCAGTCTTAGCCATCCAACCGCATAAGGTGGAAGGTTATACTCTATAATCGTGTTGGCTGAACGAATCATCACTTCCTGTGTGACATTAAGAACAAAGCAGAAACAACAACATGCTGAAATATACCTGGGATGTTTTTGGTTGTTGTTACATAGCTGATGGATCCAACTGTCTGTGAAGATGCAACTGAATTCAGGGTTTACTGAACAAAAACCATCCCATCTCAGGTCAGACCCCGTAGTGGTAACTGGGTTTAAGATTCTATCGAATACCGTGTATACATCCCACTCAATGGTGCTTTATTCCTGCTGAGTTACAGAGGCACAGCCTTTACAGTATGTATGAGAAATGAAGCAGGTTTAAACACATTTGTGAGGATTAACCATAAAGCCAATGGAACAAAATATATCCTGTGGTAAGAGACAGATGAGATCCTTTAAAAAGAACATCGTAGTGTCAGAGTCAAAGTGTATCTAACATCTAGCAGCTAGTGTGTTGGCCAGGTCAGGTGATCAGTCAACATTTTGTGCTACAGCAGAGTATAAAACAATCTACCATGTACTAATTCAGACTTTCTCTCCTGTAGGCAACGAGACAAGGTGTGCTCTGAAAACTCCAGCAGTCAATCAAGCAACAGCGTTTCTAGCATAAAGGTCGCACCTGGAATGACATCAAACACAGTCTACAAAGTCACTCAGGGTCACGACATGAAAGAGACCACAAGCTCATCTCACCTGAGCCCAGAAAGAAGAGGCGGAGGTGTTGAACGAGTGGGTGGACAAACTCCAATAGTGCGAGGCTCTGCTAATGGGGGAGCCAACCACAGCCCGGCTTCTGATCGTCCATCACCAAACTATGGCCAGCCAATCGGTAATGAGTGGAACAAGCCCAAGCCAATAGGCTTGCTGGATGTTATGCCGACCAATAGAACTGGCATGCCCTCTAAATTTCAGGCACTGGGATTATATGACCACAAACCTTTTCATGGCAACCATAACTCAAACCTGAAGACCCAGACGCCTTCCCCAATCACTGAAACCAAACTCACCACCAAGCAAAAGAGTTCCTCCAACCAGTTCCTGAACAAACTGTCAGATATGTTCTTGCCACCCAGCGCCAAAGACAAAGACTACAACTTCCATAGGTCACCATCTCCTCTTAGCTCTTCACCCTGGGGAGGACCGGACCTCTCACAGCCTGAGCCGGAGAGCCAACAGAGCCCACCACCACCACCATCTCCAGTTGCACTCATCAGCCGGCAAGACCAGAAGCGAATGACTTTGGGCCACAGCAAGCTTGACCTTGTAAATCATTACAATAAGATGAAATCTAAGCAGGTCTACAGCCGCTTTGAGCTCAAGAGCACCAATTAAACTCAGAGGCCAACAACACATTTTGTCTTGCTCCATTTACAACTAATAGGAAAATATTTCCTAGCACTTGTGGGTATTTTTTTCTCAAACTGAAGGTTGATTACATCTAATTATTTAATTTCAATCTGTTTACTTTGATCCACAGTCCTAAGACCTGCTGGAGAACAATCTATGGCAGCCATGTTGGTTTGCAACCTCTGTGCAGTTTCTAAAACTTCCCTGCCTCTCTGACTACATTTGAGGGGTTTAGAAGTACAACCTTATGGTTGCTGCTTTGTCGGGATTAGGGTACACATATGTACATCTGTCAAAATTTCTTGGAAATAATTTTTGTTCCTGTCTGAGCCATCACATTTTAGAATATTTTAATTCATCAGAACCTGCATTAAAACAGATTAAGATTATGCTTTTTGTTTTTAAAACTCCAGTCACTTTTTTTGCTTTAGATTTAGTCAAATCTTCAGTGAAAAGTTTGACTGTCAGAAATCTGTATAGACTTTTTAACTTTGTACTTTGCATTTTTTAAGCGTGGTTTTTATTTCAGACAACAATCTTCCTGTCTCTACAATGATGCATACTGTTTTTGTACACAGTACAGCAGTGACATGTCTTAATGAAAAAATTGGGTGCAAATGGTTTTGTTAATGTTTGCTGTCTGTCAAAGTTTTCTGAGGTTAGCGAAAGCGCTAATGCACTGGTGCTCTAGGTAGCATTAGCATTAGCACTTTGTACAGATACCACAGAAATGGCTCATGTGTAGTAGCTCAAATAACACTTAATTTAGGTAACGTAACCTTAAATGTTGTGAATTCTTCAACCCATCAGCTAAGACAAACTATTGTTAGCCAAAACAAGCTGTTTATAGCTGTTTTCTTGTTTTTTCCTTCCATATGCCATAAGGCATGTCGACATCTTATTAGCCTTCAGCTAAAGCTGAAACCAGCTTCTCTCCTGGTTTGCTCACATTTGATTTTTTAAAATCTGTAATTGAAAAAACTTTGGCAGAGTGATGTTCGTATCACATAATACAATCTGAGATAACAGTCAAACTTTTTTTTTTTGAGTTTAGCAAATCCCTTTTGATATTGGCTCTGATGCCGGGGGATGATGTAATGAATTGTGTTGCTTGATACTCCCAACAACTGAACATTTTAGTTTGTCAACTGATAACTTTGACATGACTGTATTTGGACTACAAAAATCACTTCGAAAAAAAAAAAAAAAATGGATTCACATAATTTGTCACCCGGATGTCCATGACCTTATTTGGCAGACCCACAGCAAATACTGTGATATAATAGTTTAGAAAAAACACGTAATAGAGAGAATGAAAAATATGACCAAAAAGAATATAAAGATATATGCACAGCAGTAGGAGCATTCCTAAACACTTAGTAGTGCACAAAAACATGTATTTAAGGGCTAAAAAATAGTGGGTTTTCATGATATGTCCCCTTTAATCTACAAAGTCAACCAAAAACAGTTGATATGTGCATTAAGTACAGATTATTTGGCAAATTATTGGTGCTTTTTTAACCAAATGGTCCCACTGAGAGATAATATATTCAGGTAGAATGTGTTTATATGTGAGGGAAATGCTATTATTTCACTTTGTTTCACAACTTGTGCCTTGATTAACCAGCCTTAAGGTTTACAGCAACTATTTAGATGGAGTGTAACGTCTCCAGCGACCTGAATGAGATACAAACCTTCTGATTTTACTTTGTTTACTACAAGGGACAAACTGCTGTTATCAGCAAAAGCAGCATGACAACATTCCTCCTCGTGCATATTAATAAATACTGTTTTGGGAATGAGGTGTAAAAGCAGTTTCAGGCATTTGTTTTCACAGCATCCAAGATAAAGATGCTGTTTGTTGTCTCTTTACAACTGTATTACATTCTGCAGTGTGCATGTCTTTGAGTTAAAAAGTCATCACTAGGTTGTGTTTCCACATTTTATGTATTGTACGGTTCCTCACAGAGTGATTTATTTGTATATAAAGTGTTAAACATTTGCATAAGTTGGTATTGCTTGTATGTTATTTTAACTGATTAATAGCTACGGGGCTTTCAGCTCATTTCGGCATTGAGTTTCAGTTGGGATTCAGGAGCTTTTTCTTTAAGTGTGTTTTTTTTTCTTATATTCATGCCAGTCCCACCAGTGATGGAGTTTATGGGCATGGATTAAGAACAGACTAGCTAGTTTGGCGCAGTGATGTGTGTTTTATTGTGCATAGTGTAAACACAAACTGTTGGGAATTTGGGTTTTGTGAAATGGTTGTATATTATTTTTACAGTTTGTCATGAATGGGAAAATGTGAAAGATGTTTGATTTTTCTGTAATGTTTATAATTTCATGACAAACTTAAATAAAATCAGTAAGTTGATGTGGTGGATTCAGATCATATGATTTGATTAGTTTCTGTATGATTCTCTTTATAATCATATAATGCAACACTGGCCACTTGTCCTACCAGTTAACAGCAAAAATGAAAGGGATCCATCCATCCATCCATTTTCAACCGCTTTATCCCAGAGCGGGGTCGCGGGGGGGCTGGAGCCAATCCCAGAGGTCTGAAGGGGCAGAAGAGAAAAATCTGGTTGTGTTTCACAAAATTTTGAGCAAAGTTTTTCCCATCAAGTCAAACAAAATGTCTGAGAAAGTAAATATCTTTTATATGTCAGTATGGTGTAAATATGGTGATGAAATGCTGTGGGGGGGCACTTTGGGTCCTTTAGCGCCGGCTTGGCTCCACACCCTTGTTGCTGACCCTGCCCATCGCTTTATGACTGCAGTGTTGTACTATCACACATACTAATATGATACAATCACTGTCGTGTACATAAAAACATTTACTCACATGACATATAATACAACATGTACAAATACAGGTCTCAGAACACAACAAGTCAAATGTTACTCCTTGCAGAGCATTTTTCCCCGAATAAACACAAGTGGGAGAATGTGCATGTTGTGGTTACAGTAGGTCAGTGGAGTGTTCACGATGTGTAGACCTGCTGGACTGAGATCAGTTTTCCTGTCAGGAAGTCCCTCCCTGAGTCTGGGTCAGTGGCCATGATGCAAACAATGTGGACTAATAAAAACTATCTGACAGATAGTGAACAATAGAGCAACCAGGAAACTGTCCCCAAACTCTCAAAACTGAACAGAATAATGGACCAGAAATCCATCATACATTGCACAAACCTTGGGAGAAAACAAAGGAAAATGTAACATTGCAGTCTGAAAATAAGATGCTCAGCCTCAGCTTTAGCTCAGCTGGTTACTCTACAGTTTAAATGGATGTTATCAGAGAAGAAACTAAGAACTGCTCCAAACTAAAGCGAAAGATTTATGATTTGGCAGGTGTGTGACATCTGAACTGTAGCAGAGTTTAAAATAAATACAATTAGATGCATTTGGGGCTTCCTAAGACATCTGGTTTAGCTGCTAGAATCTACCTGCACTTAGGTGATATGTGGGTTCTCTCAGCTTTATCCCGGGGTCCAAAGACATGCATGTTAGGCTGATTGGTTACTAATTTCTTCATAGAAGTTAGTGTGAGTGGTTGTCTCTATGTGTTGGCCCTGCAATGCACTGGCAGTTTGTCCATGGTGTGTCCTGCCTCTTGCCTGCTAATTGCTGGGATAGGCTCCAGCTTTCACACAACCCTCAGGTGGATGAAGCAGTACAGAAAATGAACATGTTGACAATAACTTTTCCCCTATTGCTTTTTTCCCTGTAATTAAATAACCAACGTTATCTTGGCATATATTAGTTTTATGGGTTTCTGGCAACAGGCTGCATTGCTGACTGTGCTGAGTGGTTAGCAGCCATATTAGCCTGCTTGAGTTAACTGGCCTTCATGTATACAAGCATTTTCATAGAGAGCTAACAGGTTTTTTTTGGGAGATTGTGGAGCATGAGATCGACAGACGATCTGTTGTGGGGAAGGTTATGGGAAGAGGAAGCTGAGCCGGAAGACGGCATCCCTCACCCTACCCTCACTTAAGAATGAGTTTCCGAGTACAGGGGGCCAAAATTAGATGTGGAGATGTAGAGAAATGGAGCTGAGATGGAGGGACCTGCTGCTCCTCCACATCGAGAGGAGTCAGATGAGGTGGCTCGGGCATCTGGTTAGGATGCCTCCTGGACGCCTCCCTGGTGAGGTGTTCCGGGC
>JBAMHV010000003.1:5538197-5590270 GCA_037177535.1 Pseudomugil gertrudae
CATCTGGTTAGGATGCCTCCTGGACGCCTCCCTGGTGAGGTGTTCCGGGCACGTCCCTGTGGGAGAAGGCCCCGGGGGAGGACATGCTGGACTGATTACATCCCACAGCTGGCCTGTGAAAGCCTCCAGAACCCCCCGGTGAGCTGGTGAATGTGGCTGTGGAAAAGGAAGTCTGGGCTTCCCTCCTTAGGCTGCTGCCCCCACGACAAGACTCTGGATAAGCGGTAGAGAATAGATGGATGGATGGTTTGACGGGCTCGTGGCTCTCAACTGGATTAAACTACATGACTGACTGACTGGTTCATAAAATTCAGTAAAGCTGCAGCCCATCAAACACTGGACTGGCTTGATGACATTTTTAAGCACCATACTCTTTCACTGTGATCTTTCTGCCCAAATAGTCAGGACAGAATTTGAGACGTTTGCCACAGCAAGACCTTCATCAGCTGCTGAGGATGATAACTTTGATAATGACGATGGTGATAGAAGAATCTGATAAGTTGCTCTGCTTTTACATCACTGAGGTTCTTTTCTAAGAAAAGATCTATTAAACCAGGGGTATCCAGCTCCGTTCCACAAGGGCAACAATTCTACAAGGTTTAAGATCCATCCCAGCTCCAACACACTGAACCTAAATGTGCAGAGCCACTTTGGCTGTTGGATCCATTTAATGCAATGCAGGTATGTTAAGGCAGGAATACATGAAAAACCTGCAAAACAACGGCCCTTGAGCACTGACTTTGGACACCCTTGCATTAAATCCCAGTAGGTCTGAGCCACACAAGCCAGTTAGAAGTGAACATGAATGCTGTTTATGTCATGTGCACCGCCAATCACTCCCTGCTCTGTTCACTTGTCTCTCATTAACCTACCAGCTGCTCTGAATTCCCTTGTTTACCACACCCTGTAAAGCCCTCTCTTTCAGTCAACCATTGTCAGAACATCTGCAAACCTGCAAGGCTTACAGAGCCTATTTGTATGCACCTCTTCCGGACTCTGAAGATCCGGTACATCGGAACCCGGTACTTTGACCTGCATATTGCTCCTGCCTGCTCCTCTGCCCCGGACTTGTGACGAGTAAGCCTGGACTCTTTTTCTCCTGAAAGTAAACCTTCTTAAAACGCGACGCAATTGTGGTCCAGCTGTCTGATTCCTGACAGTTTATACAGAGATGATGAAAAACATAAATAAACCAGCTTTTTATCATCAAGTTAGTTTGTTTCTTTTCATTTATTTCATTCAATTTATCTAATTTTATTAAACACTAACAATTTAAATGTGTTATTAAGATCATTTTTGTCATTTAAAAGACACCATGTACAGCAGCTTAACAATCTCAGTCAAAACTCTACATGTCTTTAGGATCAAGCTGGGATTTCTACATGGAAATGATGTGATTGCTAAGGTTCACACACACACACACACACAGATCCAGATCACTGCTCCACTGCCGCTCTCTAAACAGACACACGACGTCCTGTTTAGATGCACCAAAAGCATTTCTGCTGGAAACCAGCTTGTCTGACATTGTGTTATCTTCAGGATGCAGCACTTTTCCTGCCTCCCACAGCTGTTTTCTACTGTTTGTACATTCAGTGCTGCTTGTTCTCAGTGTGTGCATGCACATGTGTGAATGCAGTTCTTGTTGTTTTGTTTTGAATTGTTTCAGAGTCCTTGAACATGCATGTCTCAGGCCAATTTTTTGTTTTATGTTGTTAGCATCCTGGGGTGCATCAGACCCAGTTCGGAGTGCCTCAGTTTTTTAATTTCTTGGAAATGTATTAATTTAAGACAAATATTAAGTGAGTTTAAAGAAAATGCATGTAAAATATTGGTCACATTACCTGGCGTTGATCCAAATAATATAACAAATCTTGTATTGCAGACCACATATTATACTGGGAATGAAGCCTACAATTATAGATTGGATCAACCATTTAGGATCCAGAGATGCTTTGGATGTCTGTCATCCTGTTAATATTAATAATATTTCACTTAATTAGTTTTTATTGATAATATCATAGTAGCACATTTGTGCACAAAGCTAGCAAGCTTCCAGCTAACTGAGCTAGCAAAGCTAACAGAATCAGAATCAACTTTATTGTCACATGAAAAGTTATACAGCTGTACAACTCACAGTGAAATTTCGTTCGGACCAAGATTTATAACAGTTTATCTTTTGGGTAAAAAATGTGAGGAACTGGCTCTGTTGCATCTTAAAGATAAAAAGTATTCACTGAATATACATTGTATAAAATAAAAACATTCTCTCTCTTTGCAAGAAGAGTAGAAAGTAGAAAGTAGAAAGGAAAGGTTTTAAAAAGGTTCTGCAGTAGCTGCAGTTACCCACAGCGCGGTGTAATGCCACTGACACTGCCAAGATGGCAATGGTAGGAACCACCCTGCGAGCTTCCCTTTTTGTCTATTCAGAAACCTATTGGGAGACTCGGTCCAGTAGCAGGCTCAGTAAATCAACCCAGGGTTTTCCCATCAAGATGAGAGTGCGCTCACATAAAGGAGTTAGCAACCTCTCATTGATAAACACAGAGAAACCCTGCAGAACAAGCTACTTCATTGTAATATAAAGAATTTTACCACATCATTCAGGCCAAAAGCATCACTGTTGCCATAGCAACAGCCAACAGAACTGAATTAAATCTGTTAATGTGTACATTTAGCAGATTACATTATATTATTTTATCAGACATTATAAATGACAGTATGAATATTTTGTTACAACCTAAAGGTTTTTTGGCAGAACCTCCTCAGTTCCTCCTTTACTGGTATATTTAATTTTAAGGTTTTAAAATCTATTGCAGTGGTCTGATTGAGATTAAATAAAAGCATGGATAATAATCTCATTTTTTAAATCAATGTTTTGAGATTTGAGATGTTCTAGTTTGCTACTTAGATGTTTTGCATGTTGCATGACTGTTCTTCATTAAAAATTACACCCATTTTTCTGAGACTGGGCTTATGAGAGGATCCTAAATTCCCAGTTTAATCTCAGGGATTGTCTCATACATAAATAAAGTTTCAGTTTTGTCTGAATTTAGCTGAAGATGATTGTTGCTCGGTCCCATCTTAATTCTAATCAGGCTGTTAACAAAGGAGGACAGCTTATGGAGCTGAACAGGCTGGAAATCATTAACATTCAGTCATTCATTCAGCTGGAGCCTGTCCCAGCAACTGGCAGGAGAGAGGCAGCGTGCACCTTGGACACTTCACCTGTCCATCGTAGTATTGTAAGATGATAAGAGATATTACTGAGAGATATTGCTGAACTGTTTTTGATAAGAGATATTACTGAACTGTTTTGTTATCAGACTTATGGGAAGAACTATAGCACTGTCTGCCGGGAAACTTGATAAACAAATAACAAACAAAATACCTGCTTGACATTAAAATAATTGTCCTTGTCTCGCAGCTCTGTAACACAATGAGCACATATATGCTGGTTTGTGCTTTTATAGTAATATCTTTCAGAATAACTGATGCTCATCCAATTCAAGTTAGGTTTTCATTGGAAAATACATGTTCTGTTGAATTGGAATCTGTATATCTCTGAATGTGTCAATACAATGTCTCAGCACTTTTTGGTGCGAGTATTCAGTAAAATATTTGTTGTGACTCAAACCTCAAATCTGTTAAGACTCTTTAAGATCCAAATGGCGATGCCACAAATAAATGAATCAGAGTAAATACCAGCTCATAAATCAGAGCTAACCTACATAGTTTCACCTGAGATGTAATTACGCTGCTGTGGCGGCTTTGCACGTAACAACAGGTTACTACAAGTATTTCCAGCAAATAAAGCTGTTAACGAATGACAACTTTCATTTGCAGAGACCAACGGTTTCCACAGAAAGCTAAAAGTTACTTTGATTTCCAATGATGTCTAATTCCGTCTCACGACATTGCAGTGTTTCATACCGAGGGTTTAACACAGGTATGCATGCTGGGTTTCAGCAAGTTATCCAGTTCCTTTCAAAATGACAAGCCTCCATATAAAAGTACAACATTTCTAATCTGTGTTTACAGTGTGGTGTTTATGTACTTTACCAAATGCAGTACAAATACTACAATATTACTTACTAAAACAGAATATCTGATAATAAAAGAGTAACTTAATAAAATCTGTAATCAAAATGTAAAATAGGACAATGGTTGTTATGGAAGTGGCTTTAACTTAAACTACAGGTTTTTTACAAGTGTAACTCCTTACATGAAGTTTAAGCCCCCATATGATTACTGAGGACCAGAAAGAAAAGAAGCAAACTGTGGTGTAAGTCAACGATGTGGTGAGGATATATGCAATCATATATATGAAATATTCTGCCTTACATCCATGTGTATGAGAGATTGTTTATATCCGTACACACCCTTTCTCAGTAAATTGCCTTGTGCTTACGTAGCACTTATACAGTCACGTCAACCGATCAGTGCATTCACACAAGTACACAAGGGGGAAACTTGGGGTTTAGTGTCTTGCTCAAGGAAACTTTGACATGTAGTTAGGGAAAGCCTGGAATCAAACTCCCAACCATCTGGTTTAAAGACAAATGATCTTCCTCCTGAGTGACAGCACTGGCCTGTTTTAGTGAGATTCTAGTAATAATAATAGTAATATTAACAACAACAATAATAATAATAATATTCTACAATAACTGTATATTATGTCAGTGAAAGAGAAATTAATATATAATATTAAAAACACCTAATCTCTTTTTTGTATTGGATCCACATCGTTGGCATCTGCCATATCTGTTTTCTGAAAGGACAAACAGTTCTGTGACAAAGCCCTCTCAAGTGATGTTGCAGTTTAGTTTCATTTTTCACACACTCAACACACTAGCAAACTTACAAAGATAAAAAATGTATTAATTGAGACACATTTAAATGAAAGTCATACATATTCCTATATTTTTTTATTTTATTTTATTGATTTATGAGACATTTTATCACCACCAACCTCTCCACTGAAGCTCAGGAAAATATTAAATGAAAAAAAGAGCATGGACACATACAATATGTGGGACTCAGGGATTAATGACCAAGAAAATTTGTATCATTCATATCCACTGTATTTTTTACTGGGAAATGTTTTGTTGGGACTGACAAGATTTGTACAAAAGATGTCCGTTATGACCATTATGACCACTGTCATCACAGCCACCTCTCCTCCTTCCCTCCAGACCCCCCACCCCCCTGGGATCACACATGACAGCTGATTTTGCTTTACATACTCTGCCACTTGCCAGCAACTGGATATCAAAACACTGGCTGTTTTGAACATTAATGAAGGAAAAGAGAGAAAAGACGAGAGTGAATATCATAGTATCAACTTTTACTTGCTGGCGAGTACAGCAAGTACAGATTATCCAGCATCAGGAGACGTCTGCCAAAGTTCAGTGCTTCTTTAAAATGGATTGAAAAGGAATTTTAATGTCATTTCTCATCTATTGAAAACAAGGTCAATCAACCAACTGTCCCATTTTAGTCTCTCCCCCACTGACAATCACTGATCATTTACAACTTAGTCTCCACTTCTGATTCATGGCTGCAAAGCAATCATTTTATTTCCAGCTAAAATGATGTTTAGTTAGAAGGGGCTTCTTTTGCTTCAACGGAAAAAACTGAAAAATTACATCAGAGACCTGAAATCATTGTTTAAAAATAATTTCTGTAAACTCATAGAAAGCCGTAAAACTTTTTATTTCTCAGCCATAGCAAGGGGATGTTTTGCATTCATCTTTCTGTTTTCACACTGACCTAGTTGTGTTATGCATTTCATGTGGTTTTCCACAGATCAACAAAAATTATCTTTACAAAAGCAAGAAAAACAGGAATTTTCTGTCAAACTTCTGGATTAGAGACTGGGGTTAACAACAACAACAAGTAAATATTGCCAATATGTTGAAATAGATAGTAAGGACTGCTACCTGCCTTGCATGATCAAACATGTAGGTGTGTCAGTTGAATGCATCATCAGATAATTAGGCTGCAAATCCAAACTCATCTGGTTCTCTCCTGTCAGTTCTTAGAGCTGTGCATATTTTATCCAGAAAGACGTTGTCATAGCAGGTACATAATTTAAAAATATGTGATTATTAAATATACTTGTCTCAACATTAATTGGGTTGTGGAAATTTTTTTTATTAAAATTATTATTTTAAAGTATGAAAAACTACATGTGTTTATGTTGCAGCTCACATTGTTTTAAACAAATCTAGCAAAGAAAAATCTAGTCTATTGACTGTTTCATATCAAAACCCAAGTGTTCGATAATTGACGAGGTAGGAAACTTGATCTGACATCTGTTTGTAACAGAAATAGAAACACAAACAATAAAAGTCAGCACTGTTTGCAGAGTTCCCCACAGGGTGAGGCACATTGTGTACCGTAGTTTGGTTTGGCCTTTGTTGCAGAGGAATGTGTTGAGATTTACTGAAGGCAGTAAACTCGGTATATTTCCTCGGTAGCTTTAGTGGCTCAACAGGTTCACATTGTTTAGTAATAGCCAAGAAGATGAAGAAAGAAAAAAGTTTTTCATTTCTAACTAGGTTTCAGCTACAGTTTTACTGGCTGAGAATAGAATTACTGGAGTGGTCTACTCTGTTGTTATGAGATTGTACCAAAAAATGTTGGTCGTGTCTTAACCTTTTGTTACAGAGCCATCAAAACTAAGGGTAAATGGTTAATATGTACATTATGTTCCATGCAAATGTTGAAATGTGCAGAAAACTTGCTTTGTCTGTTTGTACAGACCATAAACTGCATAGGATGGACAGTGCCTCCCAGTAGGTTCTCCCAGTAGTACACTGTCGCCATCTTGGCTGCATCCCGCATGCTGTTGTTCCTGGAAAATCCAAAAAAGTCAAAGATGTAGAGCTGAGAAGGAGACTGTGAGTGTGGGGGTGAATGACTGACGTCTATCAAACTCCAAGCTACCTGTAGCTAAGAGCTAACTGAGTTAACTCTGATCTAAAAGGAGGTAATTGGCTAAAAGGTAGGTGAGCCTAAGCTAAGGTGCACTGTTAGCCAGCTAAAAACTGTGCTTGTGCTACACTCTGCCTTCTTGACGTAAATATTGGATGCCTTTTGTCTGTATCATGAAAGCGTAACTTATCTCCATCCACCGCTTCATTTTTCTGTCACAGACAGTAGGCCTATCTCTTGCAAAAACTTCAGATGACTGATAACATTTGACAGTGTCCTTTTACAGTTTTGGCACCTCTTTTAAACATGATTTCCAGTAGGCTACATGGTTGTTTGGTCCAAATCTGAGGTATCTTCCAGCAACAGATATTTCTCATCTTTTCTGTGTCATGTTCAACTTTAACTTTATCTGCTACCCACTAACTTTCTGATCTGTCTCCAGCCATTTTTCTGCTCTGCTTGTTGGATAACACAGCTGCTCTGCTTTAGGTTTTGTGGTGCTACAGTGAAAAAGGTCCTTCCTCAAACATTTAAATATCAGTAACTATCTGTTTACTTCCTGCTCCTCATTCAGTAAATATCATCCCTACATGTTGTCTTTCATACTTGAGTTGTTGGTTTTTCTGTTTGTGTTGATTTTTCCAACCATAATTTTGTCTTATTGACAATAAGCCGTCAGGTACATTGGAGTGATTGGGTTCTATCCTCCTGAGACCAAATTTATTTTTCACCCTGTAGTGCACATTTAGTCTTTGTTTATCTCTCATATTAAACTATTTTCTACCAAGTCCAAGTTCCTTAAAGAGGACAAAGGAAATCCATGGATGGATTGACGGATGGATGGACTTTATTCCTCCCTGTGTCTCTTAGGGAGATTGTGACCATTTTAAACATTTTTTCACTGAATGCCGAGACAGTATTTCTTTCCTTTCTCTTGATGCCATCTGTAATTCCTTCAATTTTTACATCAGATTGTGTTGCTTCAGCTCGGAGGAAAAGAAGGGTTAAGAAAAAGGCTTCCACCTCCACATTGTAGACAGCTTAAATGTCTCTCGGGGTCAGAAAACCCAGCTGTTAGTGTTGTTGCCATAGCAACACATTCCCATTACTTTGGTTGTAGCTTCTGAGAAAAAAAAATACTTTCTCAAGAGTGAGAATGTTATTTATACGTTCATTTAATTGTGCCAAAATCAAATTTCCATATCTGTGGCGTAGTAATCTCAAATGACTCTCAAATGTTAAATAATAAATAAATAACGACAGCAAATCATTTTTAAAAAAAGATTGTTTCAACAACCAGTATTTTCTCAGAGTTCTATTTATTTTAATATCATCACTTCAATTTATTGTCATTGCAACTTCTTTGAAAACAAATGTAAAAATAGTTTAATCTCTTAACACTAACCAAAAAATGCAGCTGAAGAAAAACAAAGTCAAAATGACAGTCGGTCTTGTTTCATCAGTCCTTTCTGCTTGTGTCTGTCTTAATCCCCAACATCGCTGCAGCATGTGTCACATTTACCACCTCATCATCTAACACATAAATACAGTCTCTGTGTGTGTGTGTTTTATTTAGTGTTGTGTGCAGCAGACTCATGACTCAGTCTGTTAAAACATATAATTATTCATAGTGACCTGTTTGTGTCCACCTGTCTTGGTGGTTCTGGATCAACACTGAATTATATCAAAGTGCTGCCATCTAGTGGTGAGAATCTGCAGTTACACATCAGAGAACAAAGCTTGAGTCTACTGGTTGTTGTTCTGCAACAGCCTTGTGATGGACTGGCGACCTGTACAGGGTGTAACTCATAGACTGTATCAAAAAGGTGTAACTCCACCTCTCGCCTGGATCTTTGCTGGGATAGGCTCCACCTTCCCCGTGACCCTTATATGGAATAAGCAGTTAGGAAAAGGACTCACTGTTCTGCAACAAAGACTAAAATGTGTAAGATAAGATAATCAATCTGTCGGTAATTACGTTTTAAATCCACAAGAAGTCAATGTTAGTTACAAACAGGTTTTCATGATATTTAGCTATTTTGCCCTTATATGTTTTTTGTAAAGTTTAGTTCATAATTATGATGTGACCACACATTTAGGGTGATGTACAGTAGGTGTGACTTGTAATAGTTTGGTCAGTTGAGGTTCATTGTGTGCTACAAAAAAAAAGTTACCAATTTGTACTCATTTGTTTTTGATAAATTTTTTTACACCTGCTTATTTCATTCACCACTGTGTCTATAAGTGAATCCGACTGTATAAAATGCAGTTGTCCAAATCATTTCTTGAACTCTTACATACAATAAATCTAATTAATGGACGACTTGTCCTGAAGTTGTCCACAACCTTGTTAATATCCAAAAACTAAGCTGGGTGGGAAAAAAGCCCACTGGGCAGCTCAGGGATCAATTTGAGCAACCCTGATGATGAGGATGTATGCAGAGCTGGATTCAGTTATCCTCTGTCACACTGTACAGAAAGATTTCAGAGTAAGTGTCTCTCAGTGTACGTGTCCAACCTTCCGATGGTTGGGACCGTTCAATGTTTTCTCCTAGACTTTGGACATTTATGTTTCATTAAGTTTTACCTTTTCCAAAAATCTTACATGTACTCAATGACCCGGTTTTGCTGTGAGATGAGGCATCTTCTACATATTCCCAGTATCGACTGGGTTATGCCAGTGTGCTTGTAATGTCAGCCTAGGTTTTCAGAACTCTGAGTATGAGTATGTTCCTGTTAAGCAGATGGACTTGGCATCAGACACAACCATTTATTTGTGCATGGCTGAGAAGTGACACAGCTACTGCAACCAACGGAGGGAATAAAGGTGCCTGAAGAAGATCTGATGATGCAGGGGACTTAATGTATGATCTCATCACAATGCCACATCTTTAATGCATTTTGGAATACAACCATTTTCTGTTGACCAACTTCTCTTGTTAATGAGTTCAACATCACCAATCTGCTCATAAAAGATACAATTGTATTGATAAAAAAGGAAAGTGTGTTTAAACCTTTAGTGTTGGTGTTTTCCACAAGGTAAGTAGAGCTGTGAGTTTTTAATGTTTTTCTGCTCCAGCACACTCAAATAAATGAATCCACTACGAACGTTTGCACAATCACTCATTAATTTGAGTCATGTATGTTGGAGCAGGGACACATCTAAAATCTGCAGGACCCTGGGGACCAGAGCTGGACACCGTTGTGCTGTAATCCCGACCTGTTTTGAAGCTGATTGTCCAATCCTTGTTACCATGGAAACTAATCTCAGTAAAAAATTAGTTTACTTAGAGCCAAACCTAAAGTTTCTTTGCCAAACACGAATTGTGTTTGCCTTCACCTGCCTTCACATAAAGATGCAAAATATGGATAAGAAAATAAGCAGACCAAGAACATCTTCACATACATACATCATCACCATCTACATCTTCAGATATATATTTTTTATACAGTCACAGCTGTAAGCATTTCCATATGTAAACATAAAGGTTTATTATCTGCAGTCATAAAAACATGAGAATCAAATGTGATGCACAGATATAATGAAGACATGTGGAAGACGTGTTTGTTGCCTTATTTGTGTTGATCCTGTAAACCTCACCTTCTCCTTCTTCAAGCTGAAGATTTAGTTCAATAGGCCAAATCCCAGCAGCAGTGTGTTGATGTCTGCCAACTGTGCTAACTTTAGACTCCAAAAATGTGGGGGGAGGAAGAGAGGAGCACCCTCCATCTTTCCTGACAGGTATGTTTGTTTCATATTAGATGGCTGCATGTGTTCCCCTGAGATCTGCTCTGCCAACATCAGCCGAGGTGAAGCAGAGGTAAACTGCTGTAACTCCTCAAGTCAAGCACTAAAATAAACCCAGCACTCCTGTGGTTAACTTATTCATATGTTATGGCGCAGACAGGGCTGCCAGGGGCGTTGCTAGAAATCGAACGCTATTGGGGCACAGGCCCCCCATACTAGGAAACAAGCCCCTTTTAAAAGAGTCCTGGCATTGTTTATGCTGAAAGCTATGAAGCTAAATGACCTCCTTGATGATACTAATCTAACTTCTTTTTGTAAAAGTTAAAAAATGAGCTGTCTTTCAGAAATGATTGTGTCCAAATTCTTCAAAATAAAATGTAAACAAATCATAAGTGAAAACTTCATTTGAAATGAATCAGAGTTGAAGCAGAAGATTTAATTATCCAGTGTAAGTCAGACCAGTCAGGCACAAAACCGACAGGCCTGCTTTTTTCCCACAAAGTTTTTTTTTACAAAAACTCATCCAGCACACACACACACACACAAAATAAACTTGCCTATGCAGGGAAACATGCCAACAGCTGGATAAAAACTGAAACAGGATGCACGTTTACTGGAAATGCCCACAAGTTTAGTCAGTACCGGGTTTTTGTTGGTGTTCCACAGAAGAATCGAACATGTCAGCTGCTTGAAAAGTGGGTCATAACCCAGAAATTAAAAGCTGTTATAGCTGAACAGAAGGCAGAGGGAGGTGTGAAATGGTTGCATGGAAAAGAGGAGCGAGGAGGAGGAGGGTGAGCATGAGAGAGGAGGAAGAAGATGGAGAAAAGTGTGAGAGGAGGAGGTTAAACAAAGGTCTAAAGGAAGAGATGTGACAAAGGAGGAGAGAAGATGTGAGAAGGTATGAAGAGGCTCACTAAACCCTGGAGCTGACAGAGATGTGACTAGGAGGAAAGGGATGAGGAAGATGATTTCTTAGAGAAAAATGAATGCTGTTCTGAACTCAGATGGTGTTTACTCTCTGCCGAGCAGAGAGGATTGTGGGTGAAGACCAGTGACACACATGGATGCACAGTGAGATAACAGGATGCTGAACACAAGTAAGCTGTAACAGCTCTGAGACTGTGGTTAGGTGCAGCACCAGATACCACTGGTTGGACCCACTTTGGTTGTTGTGGTTATTTGGACTTCTTTAATATTGTTTCACTTTCTTTTACATTTCCTAAATATGCTTTAGTGTGTGTCCTACAAGCAGCACTGCCAGTTCTTTCTTCCAGATACTGTCCGGACACAGCGGTGGTCACGCTGGAGGTCATCCTAAAAAGGACCTGAACCTCTTCGTCCACTTCTCGTAGCTCCATTTTACACATAATGAAAACACAGTTGCGTTTGTAGAAGCAAAGTAAACACATTTGCACTAGTGTTGTATAGCCTTGTTGTGGATGTGGTTTTGTGTGCCTTTGTGGTGTTAGTGTTAGTGTCTTATATCAGACAAAAAGCACTAATAACACAAAATTACCATAAATAAACTGTTGTGTGTTTAATGGCACAAAAAAACAAAACACAGAACTGCAGTACAGGTTTGCAGGCTTCTTTTCCACATACAAATATAACACAACCGTCTGCGGACACCTGGGGACAAATGCATTATAAATCGATACTTGCTTATTCATAATTGAAGTCCTTGTGGAGGCAGGTGGAGGGAAATGGCCTGCAGTGACGTGAGCAGTGGCAGCCTCCATTAGACACATCTGAAACTCACAGATTTGATTATACGGTTCAGACAGGCAGAGTTCCAGTCCATAGTGCTGTCATTGGATTCATTTCCTGCTTCAGCACCTATGCTGCATTTTAAGTAACAGTGGTGAGCTGTGACGTCCTTTATTGCTGAGTATTTCCTCCCACTGAGTCTCACACACGTGCTGTCAAGTCATATGTGTCTGCACAGCAACACACACGTGCAGCAAATAGGAAGTTGGTTCAAGATGAAATTTAGCAGCCTGGTGTAAAAACTTGGTGATTTGGTAGACAGGTGGTAAATGATGTCATGTGCATCAGCAGATTCAGATTTAGAGAAATGACTGTGATAGAATGACAACCTGTACTGGGTGTACTCTCCCATTTTGCTGGGATAGACTCCAGCTTCCCTGTGACCCTGAATTTGATTAAGCGGTTCAGAAAATGGATGGACCTCTGGTTGTGTAGTTACTAAGAAAATAACAGAAAGTGGTCTGAGTGGCTCCAGATGCATAAATTTACAATAAATGTCACTGCAACATGTTTGTCATCACTCACTGACATTTTCTAAAGAGACACAGTGTACGCCATCTTTCACTGAGTGGGAGGATAAAAACATCAAAGTTCACATTTGGGAGTTAGAGGGAATTAGCTTAGTAAATATGGTTCAAAGTGACCCCATGAAGAGCCGTTATTACAATGTATTTCATTGTTTGCTTGATTTAACTCTTAATATGAGCTTTTACTTAAGATTAACATGTATTGTTGCTTGAAGCTTACCAGACAGCAGAGGTCTTTGGTCAGGTCAGCTGGTCCAGACCAAAGTCCAGACTAAACATGGAGAAGCAGCATTTAGCTGTCATGCTGCAAAAATATGGAACAAACTGCCAGTAAAGATTAAACTCTCACCACATGAACACACTTTTACATCAAGGTTTAAAACATTTCACGAATGACATCTGCAGAGTAACTTTATATACAAATACACTTGTGTTGTCTTAAAATACAAATACATATCTATGCTGGAGGACACACTTTTATCTACAGTTATCTACAGTTTTATCAAAAATTCTCTCAGGATTAATAAGGTGTTGAACTGAATTAACTGTATAAATTGATTTGTATTCTATTGCAAACCTTTATAATGAAAATAATATGTTTTCAATCCAATAATGTGTCTGTGAAACAACATGGTAATCATGTGTTAAGCAAAGCACTTGTGCATCTTGATTCAATGCTGAAAACTTCCTCTTAAATCCTTTCCTCCGCCCACACTGTTCCTCACTGAGGAAGAGGAAAGTGATTCAGAAAGGAAATTGGGAGAACATTTTTGATAACTGGACTGTAACTCATAATATTATTCTTGTTTGGACCTGACTTTGGTCCCCATAAAAACTGCCCTTAAAGTTTCAGCTATTTTCTTGTTTCAAACAAAAAAGTTTTCCAACAGGGTAATCACAATTTAATGGCTAGAATTATTAAAGTTTGCGATTTATTCCTAAAATAAGCTGCTTTTTTATTTGTGCAAAACAAACAAAAAATTTAAAAAAATATATCCAGAACCAAGATTTATCTTTTATTGTCTTAAAAATATTTTTTTTGCAGTGAGAGTATTTCAGAAACTGCTGATCTGCAGAATGTCCTGAGAAACAGAAAGCAAGCAACTTAAAATGTTGTGTAAACATCAGAAGACAGAGGAGAATGAACAGATTGGTTGGAGATGGTGGAAAAACGCACTGGTTCCACCAAAACAACCTCTCTGAACACACCTGTCCACTTCTGTCAGCTAAGAACAGGAAACTGAGGTTATTTCACACAAACTCACCAAAACTTAGCAATAGAAGATTAATGTTGTCTGGTCTGATGGGTCTCAGCTCCACATTCAAACAAAAACGTCCCAATTTGGTGGAAATAACATGAAAACATATGGATCCATCTTCCTTCTAGGCATGGTTACTGAGGGTGCAGGGATGTGTGGGATATTTTATTGGCCCATGGGTCTCTTAGCACCAAGGTATATTGTCTCTGACAATGTTTATCCTTTTATGACCACAGTGTATAGCATCTTCTGAATGATTCTAGCAGGATAATGCACCATGCCACAAAGCTCAGATCATCTCCAGCTGCTAGAACATGACTGTAGCTCAATGTCCTCCACAGTCACAAGATCTCAGTCTAACAGAGATTCTCATCATGGAAATGATGCCGATGAATCTGCAACTATGCTTCATATGGAGCAAGAAATGTTTCCAACACCTTGTTGAATCTATGACACAAAGAACTGAGGAGGTTCTGAATAAACAAGTCCAACAGAACTTCCCTGGTAAGGTGGACAGTGAATCTAAAAAACCTTGTGCCTTCATGTTTATTTCATTTTAATTGTTTTCATTATTTACTTAATGCCCCAACAACTCATTTCCACTTTTAATGTTTTCATTTAAACTTTAGGAGATTTTTTCAGTATCATTGGTGTGTGTTTTTATCTTTCTTTAACCGGTAATATTACAGTCTGAATGAAAACAAAACCAGCCTTTACACACGCATCCGCAGTGCTGCCGCCGCAGCGCCTCAAGTGGTCATAAAACGCTACTGCAACAACATACATCACATCTCTCCGTCCCTCCCCCTTCTCCTCCTCTCTGGTACCCGGAGCGAGCAACCTGCATCCGTGCGTTATTGTAGCCTGACTCCTCCAGCTGTTGTGCTGCGCCTCCGCGAGCTGCGCGCTCCGAACCGAGCTGAACCAACGCGAGGAAGAGGAGAGACGGACTGAGCAGCCGGGATGAAGCCCGGCCATATGGACCGTGTCCTCCGGTGAGGAGCGGAGCAGGAGCCTGGAAAGCACCGGCGGAAAGCGGTGGAGGAGGAGAAGGAGAGGAAGATTTCGGGGACACGGCCATGGCGACGGGAGGAGGAGGAGGAGGAGGAGTGCGGCGGAGGAGGAAAGCGGGGCTCCCCGGATTCTGCTGGAAAACCTGCTACTTTCCCATTTTGTTCTGGGTCGTTTCGGTGTGCGGGGAGGAGAAGACGTTTATAGTGGAGGTGAGAGTTCCGAGCCGAGGAGTCGCGCGCTTCTCTGGATGCTCTTCACGCGCTTCTCTCTCTCTTTCTCTCTCTCTCTCTCTCTGACAAACTCTCTCTCCTTCTTTTCTTCCCCTCCGGCCTTCAACCTGCCACGAAAGTGATATGCAGCCTCTGTGAGAGGAGCGAATGAAAGATTCACGAGTCACTGAACTGAATGAATCAAAGCAGATCAACAAGAGACGCGCGCGGCTATCAGCTGGGCTGAGAGCCCGCGCGCATGTCTTTTGTTTGCACACAAAGGTGTTTCGTTTGCTCATAGGGCTGAATTGTTGCCGCTGGTTCAGTGAGGGGTTCTGGAGAGAGTGGGTCCAGGAAACGATGCTGCTAATTCCTCCTCTGCATCCTGGTGTGCTTTTAGAAGCAGGGAGGGCATATTCACGTGCAGATGATGGTGCATCAGGATGGAGGAAGATGTCAATAAACATCCATCAGCATCCAGGCAGCTTTAAATTGAACCTGTGCTTTCGTGTGCGGCTGAACAAAGCATCTCCAGCCTCTGCTCCCCATCTCTCCCCTCAGAGTCCAAATATAGCCTCCCCTTCCATAATTTATGGAAATGGCAGAGTTGGAAGGGAGAAGAAGCCAGGGGAAAGAAAAACAGATGAATTCTGCCTAAATGTTGAAGCAGGCACACAGAGAAACTTGTTTGTTGTTTATGAGATGTGAAGGATGAGAGTTTATGTCCTGATGCTCCCTGCGATGTTTTACCAGCCTCAGCAGGCATGAGCAGGTGTTACTGCTGTTTGCTGATTGTGCAGGATGCCTTCTTGGGAATTTGGGTCATGCTAAATTTTCTTTTCCTTTCAGTTCTTGGAGACATGATCAGTATTCATGTTTAGTGATGTTTGTGTTGCTGGTGACACTTTGATTCAGACAAAGGAAGTGCCCGTGGCGGCTCTGAGCGAGCTGCAAACAGCAGACGTATCACGCTGCCTCACAAAGGACGAGACGTTTTCTGCCTGCTGTCAAATCACCATCCTGCCTGCACTCCTGTTGTTACACGACGTGCTGGTGCAACAGTTTATAGTTTAACAGGAGGATCACAGAAAAGAAAAACCTGAAATATTCAGCTTGCAGCAACATTTGAGAAGAATAAGTAGCACACAGTCTCTTTTAAGACTCTGTATATGTGTGTTTTAAAAAAAGGAAACAAGTGGCCAAGTGTTTTTCTACCTTTTGTCTTAGAAGGGATTCATTCAAATGAAAGAAAAACAGTCAAAAGATATCACAAGTGTGAGTTAATCCACATCTGCTCTGCTCAGAAATGTCCCAAACCACTGGAGAGCAGTTGCAAATATGTCTTATGTTAATCCTCCAAAGGTCTAAACAATCTAAAATTTATCAACATGGTGGAATTTATTGATGCATGTCCTGGAACACGATGTTCCTTGAACTAAAGTCCAATCAGGAAAAGAGCCTTTTGCTGTCTTGTAAAGCTGCTGTGAAGAACTGATGAGGATGGTGTGAGGTAGCGAGAGGACTTCAGTGCTGAAGTTCAGAAATCTTTGAGAAAGACTCAAGACTCCAATAGACCCCCCCCCCCTCTCTAAAAAAAACCCTGTGAATTTATTTTTACTGAAGTTTTCTTTGAGATGCAATAAAGGACCTCGTTTTGCAAAATATATTTACTTGATAACTCAGTTAATTTTTCAATTGAGAGACCTGAAATCTTCTAATAACACCATAATAAAGCCATATATTCATTGTTTTTTATATATAAAAAAAACAGTGAATAAAATGGTTTTTAAGTGTGACTTTCCATGTTGCAGGTTTCTGCAACAGGAACCACAAGATCGAGAGCTTTAATGAAGCTTTCATTTTAAACTAAAAGCTGATAAAGAGTTCACTGTATGGTGAGGAAATAACAACCCTGTCCTGTACTTTTAAGGTCTGTCAGTCACACGAGGACACAAACATTTCGTCCTCTCCACTTGTAGATTGTGGAGTCTCTGTTAAACCCACTCTGTGGGGACAGCTTCAGTGTTATGGAGGACGATACGGGGTTGCCACCTGCTGCTCAGGAAGCTTCACTGAAGAAAAGGAAGTAATCATGAAATCAGGATTAACTACCAAGATAATCAATCTATTATTTTACTCATATATCTGAGGTGGTGTTTACATCATGACTGTGAAAAAAAGAGACAAACAGGGAGACAAACCCATTGATGGGTCATGGATTTTAGAAACGTAATGTGATGGTAACATTAACTAAATTACTTTATTTTCATGCTGTATCAGGCTTAATGTGGATATCAAATTAGTTTTGTGTAACTTTGATATTTTATTTGGAACAGCTTAAATCTTTCACAGTAATTCAGATTCTTTATTTGAAACAAAAAAACTTTGTTGACGTCTTATTTAAAATGGTGAAGATTAATTAACCTAATTTGATCACTTGTTTCCAAGTAAAACCATCTAAGATGCTTCAGATCTTCTGTTTTTAGTGTGCTTAATGTGCTTAACCCACATAATCAATTCTGCTGCTCATTCTACAAATGCATTTCCCCACAAATGGGGTTTTATTTAAAAGAAAATCAAACTAGTTTTCCATGTACTGTAAGGATTAGTGCCAAAAAGCATCGATACAACAGAATTAATCCACAAAAGTCTTATTTATGGAACCCGCGCTAAATGACTATTCTCTGCACAATTTATTTGCTTAAAGCTGATTTTTTGTGATCCTAAGGAAACATCAGTGGTAAAAATGTTTGTGCATTCCTTCTTCACACAGATCTTGAACCCTGAAATCCGACTTGATCAAAATTAGCCACTCACTTTAGAGTTTTCGGTTTGCTAAAAAATGGTTGATATTTAAACAAAACAACCCAAAACACAAAAGACATCCACATTTATCTTGAGAAAACAAACCTAATTTCCAGGCATTCTACATTTTTCCAGCATTAAGGTAGCTTTGTTGTGTTCTTTGTGCCACTGAGCTCTGCACCAGGAACTGTGTCTGAACCGCGGCGCTCGGTGTCCGAGCAGCTGCAGGCAGGATGCAGCTTTGCTCCTGAAAGACACAGATGCTGGTACAGTGCGGAGAGAGAAGGAGGCGTCGAGCTCTTTGTCTGACTCACTTGTTCATGATCCTTTTGTCTGTTTGGCTGTTTTACACAACAGGTCACATTTTTCGCTCCGAAGCTTCAGCTGCGTGTTTTTAGTGGGAATATTTTTGGCCAGTAGCTTCAGACAACTGCTGTGTGGGTCGTAGCTGCTGTTGTTCTGTACCAAAGCCCATCAAACAACAGATTAACCCTTCGTTAGTCATTACTGTAAAGCTGTTACGGCATGGATTGATTCATTGATCTGATTTTGAACAAAGGATGAGAGAGCTTATGGGATGACAAAGTGGTGTTGAGCTTTGAGAGATGGATGGGCATTCAAAGTAGCATTTTTGTAGAATAGAAGGACTGATGGTAGTCAGACTAGCAGGAATGATTTATGAATGATGACCCTGAGTGACTACAATCTGAAGAGTTTTTGTCATTTATCAGAAATGCTAAAGACGGAGTGGCCGGGTTGTGGACAGAGTCCCAGTTTAATGAGATAAAAGCATGTCTCTGAACACCTGTGGGCTGGTTGTTGTGTGTTTTATCCTCCTGTTTCCCAGGAGGAGAGGAGTCTTGGGAATGTGCTAGTCCCATCTGAGAAATGGGCCCAATGAGCCTGCAGTGCTGCACGTATCAAGCCCAGAATGTATGTTTGGAGGCATTGGCAAGTGCTAGAGAGTAAAGCATGAAGATTTTCACAGAGCTTCTTCTTTTCTGTTCTGGTCCACCAACCCAAGTTTTTACGATTAGGATTGACAGCCTCTATGCTCATCCTTCTCCATTTTTTTTGTCTTCTTCCTCTTCTCCAGCCATTGTCCTTCTCGCACACCCACTCTCCTGTTCGTGCTCAGCTGCAGCTGTAAATAAGCGGAGCTGTCACTGCTCGTTTGATGAAGGTATTGTTCTGTTTGGATGCTGTGACTCGGGAACAAACTGCATTTTAAAAGCAGTTTGAGGAGGAGGAGGGATGCAGACGATGGTTCGCTCTGATTAACTCAGACTATGCTCACTGATTTTCTTCTTTACCCAGGCTGATGAGGTCGTAAAATATTTATTTAAAGCAGCTTCAAAGAGAACAAAGGAGCAAAAACATCATTTTTAAAATAAGATGTTTGGGTGCTGAAATGCCACAGACTCTAAAAAATACATGATATTATGTTTGTGAAATGATTTTAATGACATCCAGCAGAAACTTAAAGGTGAATCTTTGTGGGAATGAGTCATTTAATTAGCATTTAGATTTATTTCAAACCTACTAAAAAAGACAGAAAACAGCGACACAACGTAAATTTCTTGTGCTGGGCAGGAAACAGAAAACTAAATTATTTTAATGTTATTTGAATTAGTCTCAAACGTCCACACCTTTAAGATACAACCCTGCAACCAGTGACAGGAGGCAACATGTATCAGTTAAATCCTCATAACTCTTCAAACATTCCTGCTACTTCCTGCTGGAATTCCAGCAGATTTGGAAAGCAGAGAAATAGAAAGCGACAGCATGTCCCAGGATTGCCTTAGTGGGCAGGGGTGGGGGGTGTGAGCAGAAAAGGAAATCAGCACTTTGTTGTTGACAACATGGTCAGATTTAAGGGATTAAACAACGTTGGGAACATGGTGGGAAATTGTTTTGGGGGACCTTATTCACTGCTGCACTAATGAACCTGTTTTGCTGTAATGTGGTGGAAACAGAAGTCCTGCATTAACCTATAGATGTGCATGTTTTCATCTTCGCTGTGTATCTCGTCGTCTTCTTCGGTTACAGTTGATGCAGCACTGCCTCTGGCAAGCAGTGGAACATATCATTTAAAAGGTTTGGCTTATTTACAGTTTGACAACAAACTTTTATGGGTAGAATCATCCACTGAACCGTACCGAGTTGTGTAGACTGTGTGAATACTCCCTCAGAGCATCCACTGAAAAATGAGCTAAAGTAAAAATGTGCATCAGCGTTTTCCATGCTCTTATTTTTTTAGTCCTTCCTACTCTGGTTGGTCTTTCCAGAAAGTCATCCCAGTTCTGTTTTTATCAGAAGAAGGCCTACAAGTGGGATTTCTGTTCAGACCAAAGCATTGCAGTTCTACTTTATATAGACGCTGTTATTGATGTAGCCGCATGCAGGCTGAGGACGGGAGATTGGATCAAAGTCAAGTTTCGATGCAATCTGTTGGTTTTTATTAGCTACACTATTTATTACGAATTGATGTGTCTATAAAGTGCCCTGAGATGTCATTGTTGTGAAGTGGCTCTTTACAAATAAAGCTAACATCTGAATAAAAGTGATGGTAGCGTTTGCTGCTTTCACAGGAGAGATGATTCCAGTAGGCCTTTGCACTCCAGAGAGACTTAGAACCAGATTCAGTGTTGGAACTCCAGGGCATGTTGCACTGGCACAATGCACCGAGACAGCACAAAGTAATGATAAGCAGTCAGCCATTTTCTTGTTTATGACCTAGAGCAGGGGTGGGGAACCTGGGTCCTGAAAATTTTTAATGTCTCTCTGTTCCAACGCATAACAAATAAATGAATCACTATGATAAGCTGCTGGATCCATTTATTTGAATCAGGTGTGCTGGACCAGAGATGCATAGAAACCCTGCAGGATTCCAGCCCTGGAGGACCAGGGTTCCCCACCTCAAGAGGGTACGAAATCCAAGAACTAACTTTATGAGACAGTCCCAACAGTTTTGACCACACGATGTGAGGAAATCATACTGTGCAAAGCCGGTTATGTTAGTGTTCTTTGTGAAGTAAAAGCTTCTGTAGTATTTAAAAGATATAATGCAAAATCCACTTTTTAGTAGATTTTTAAGTGGACTTTTTTATAGGGTGTGTGTGGAGCGAGAATAAGCAGGAATTCAGACCAAAGCATTGTGGTTCTACTTTATACTGACAATAAATGAATGGTTTACATGTTAAAGGGAACGATTTAAAAGCATGATATTTCTCTTTTAAGCCAAACTGAGACTAGAAGGCGAGATCATTCTACTGGTCTGATGCACCAGTTACAACAGGTTTTATTTGATCAGATGTACAAACTTTAAGGAAAAAAGTTTTAAATAACTTGAAATGATTTCAAACCTTAGTCCAGTCAGGCTTCAGTTTGCTTGATGATGAGTGCTTGTGAAGAATAATGTAATAATGCATTTGACTGTAAATACTTGCTTGTTATTATTATTATTATTATTGTTACTTATTACAAGCAAACAACACTGCCTTTTTTTTATTAAACGTTAAATAAAACACCTACAGTTAGACCTTTTAGGGCCTCTTTTATTTAAAAATGATTTTATTACCCAGATATTTGATATTAATTTCTATCATTAGATTAGTCGGCCTGTTTACTAATCATCTCAGAGTGTAATGCAGCGTAAAAGCTCCTGTTGTGATCTAATCACCAACAGAAAGACCCTCACAGAGAGCCGTTGTGCAGGCAGATGACTTTAGTCACCACAATGTTTTTCTGGCAGTTAGTTGCAGCAGCTTTAAGGTGTGTGTCCTGCAGCATCATGGAGATGGGACCAGGTTGGAAATGTGAGGCAGTTCTAATTATAAATGAACACCAGGCAGGGCTGTTTGTGCTGTGAAGAAGAGTGTCTGTAAGCTCCCCAGGTGCAGCCCAGAAGGATTACGTTTGATCAGAGTGGCAGCACAGGAAGAGGAAACCATTTCACACCAAGATGTAAATTTAATTATGCTGTGTGCCTGCAGCCAGTACAGATCATCCTGCTCACTGCTGATCATACAATAATTGAATGGTTTGTCAGGAGCCGATAGATTTTTTTTACTCATGTCACACCTAATGTGATACTTATAAGACGCTCAACTAGAAGTTGGTATTGTTTAAGTCATTATTGTTCAGATTCCAAGTTCGTCTAGGTTAAATCGAATCCAGGTTCTACACTTGGAATTTTGAACTCCAGATGAGTGACAAAGGTTGTAACAAGCGTTTAGATACACTCGCCAGTTACTTATCAGCTACACCTGGCGAGGACCAGGTTGGGTCCCCTTTTCCTTAAGAAATGCCTTGATGCAACAAGGTGCAACAAGGATGCCTCAGAGATTTTGCTCCATATTCACATGATACATGATCACACACATTTGTGCTGCATGTTCATAATGAGGATCTCCACGTTCCACCATGTCCCAAAGCTGCTCTGTTGGACTGAGATCCGGTGATGTGGAGGGGACTGGAGTACAAGGAACTCATTGTCATTGTCCAGAAATCAGTTGGAGAGGGGTTGGGCTTTGTGACATCCTGCTGGAAGTATCATCAGAAGATGCTACACTGTGCCCATAAAGGGATGGAGATGATCTGTAGCAATACCCAGGTAGGCATGCTAGTGCTGGAACCTAAAGTGTGCTAAAAATATCCCCCACACCTTTACCTTACAAGCAGCACGAGCTGTCCACCAAACTGTGAGCTTACCAGATAAATAAAGACTCATCAGACCAGACAACATGTCTCTAACTTTCATTGTTCAGTTTTAGTGAGTGTGTGAATTGTAGCCTCAGTGTCCTGTTCTTAGCTGCAGGAGTGGAACCCGGTGCTGCTGTAGCTCAAGTCTGGATATGTTGTGTATTCAGAGGTAAACTTTTGTATTTGTTTGGAGCCAGTGGTTATTTGACTTCCTGTTATCTTTCAACATCTCCAACCAGTCTGCCCATTCCTCACTGACCTCTGATATCAAGCCAATTTGGTCCAGGCGGCTGCTGCTCACTGGATATTTGTGTCTTTTTCAGACCACTCAGGTCAGGAAAAAGTTACAGAAATGACAGGTTCACATTTTTCCAGCAGCTTATCAATCTGAAATTAAAATCTGAAAGAACTAACAAAACCCAGAGTGCCTCTATGATTCATTTATTTAAAAAAATCTCAAGCACTACATTATTTATATAATAGAAAGTAAACTATTGTAAGAGCATCTAAAGAGTTAAAGTAATGAAAATAATCCCATATTTGGTATTGATAAGGACTGAGATTGACTGAAAGATTCCAGCAAAACAAGGAGGCGAAAACGTTTTTATTGCAGTTTTTAGAAGAACTGGGAGATTTTAAATGAACACAACAGGAAAAACAACAACAACAAAATCAATGGAGTTTAAATTATATCTTTTGGTAAATTTATATTATTGAAATAAAACTGCTGTAACCTTTCCCTTTGTGGATACTCATTCAGCATTTCTTCATCAGGTGAAATGATAAACAGTGAGAGGTGTTTGAACACCGCCACCGTGGACCATAAATCCCAGTCCGTCCTGTCCAAACTTAAGTGGCAGATGCTGATCTGGATCAAATGACCTGACAGCAGTTATGAGCTCCTCACACTCTGATACTAACCTGAGGGGCCTCTGAATTATTCAGCATGTATTTGTGGTGAAGCTCTCCTTTTGTTGACCCGGTGTGTCTTCTCCGTTTCCCTCACTTTGATTTACAGCTGAGTGACAGCCGTCAGTCATGCCGGCTGCATCAGCGGATCCAACCGAGGGTCCGAGCTGACATATTAGAAGGACGGCTGTATGACGTCTCCAGTGTTTAGTCCAGATGCTCTTTATGCATTCTGTTGTTTTCTTTAGTGTTTATACAGTAAACCAGTGATTTAACTGGTTTTGCTTGTTTTATTTGTCCCTGGAAGTTTTTCACAAAGGAAACCATTTTTTGTTTTGGTTATCTTTTCTTGACTGTTGTTTTCTCTTATTGTACTCCTTCCTCAGCTCCTAACAAAGGCAATGATCTATATCCTGGCAGACATCGATTGTCTGTCCTCCAGCGTGCGTGTGGATGATGTATGAGTGTTATACGACACCACAGACATGAGGTCATCGCTGCAAAACCATCAGTCCCACCTGGGCGTTTTTCAGAGGGTTTCATTTTACATAAACCTGAGTGTGGTTGTTGATGCACAGCGTAAATTGAAATAACTCAGCTGCCGATGGGGAGCTGAGTTATTTCTTGTTAATAGATGAGCTACAGGTGGAGCTTTAGCCGTGGTTATAAAATACTGAAGCAGACCTGTTGGGGTTTTCAGACTGATCTCGACTTTGCTTCATGGTGAGACACAGACAGAAATTTACGTACACATAATATTGTAAATATAAACATTTAAGCAACTTTATTTAAACTGCACCACTTTCAACAAATCATCCAATATCATCCTTAAGAATAGCTCATTGACATCTTCTGAACCAGCTTCCGGCAACAGTTTCACATCTGAGAAATCATCAGTCAGCAGATTCTTTAAGAAACCCCGAGGTCGGCTGATGTGATTACATGGATCAACTAAACCCTTTGTTCACTTCTGAGCTACATCCAGTAACACTTCCTTGTTTAGTTTAGGCAAAAACAATCACTCAAAGCTAAATCTAATGTATGTCATAGACATGTTGATGAGACCAACACATGGAAATGTTTCTTATTGTCCAGCAATATGACAACAATACACCTGGTAGCTTATATTCTGCAGCTAAAAACAGTCCATAATGATGCATTTTTCATTATTGCTGCCCATAAGGAAACTATATATCTATATATTTCATACATAAAGACACTCAGCATAGAGGAAAAAAAATATTCATATGCAAACAACTTAGAAAGCTGTGTTTAGATTGTTTATAAGTTTCTGGTCTGAAACTCACATGATGGATCGCAGTGATACGTAAAACCTGATGGGACAATGCTGCATTTCTCTACATTCATTTAACAGATATGTACAAATAAACATCTGAAGTAGCTCATTTAAAAGTGGTAACACTGTCAGTGTTGAATTAATTGTCCACCCTGTAGATGTAGCTGTCAGTTTTTACAAACACAACCAGTCCAGAAAAATGTTGTTAAGGAAAAGAAAAAGAATTTATAAGGACAAGCCATGTTTTTTTCCCCCTGATTCTAAACTCTCAAACATGGGAACATTTCTCTTCATGGATATCTGGTTTCCTCACATCGCAGCGCTCCAGTGGGCTGCACAGTTTTGGTGAGTGAGGCTCTTTACTTCCTGCTGCTGCGAGCGAGCGAGATGCCAGGGAGCCTAAAATAAAGCCCCCATTCAGGCGATGATGGGTTCCATAGATACACATTCAGGAAGAATCGCAGCAGGTAGTGTATGAGAGTGTGTAAAAACAAGCTTTCACCACATTTGTAAAAAATTCATCCCTCATGGCGGGAAGCTGCTACTGCTTTGTAGATGGAAGAAGAGAAGGTGTGAGTTTTCCAAACCTGATTTGTTCCAGTTTTTGTCATTTTTTGCTCCTTTTACTGACTTTGAGTCGGAAGTCTTACCATGTTTGTCTCTTCTTTTCAATGTCAAAATATCTGCTACATCTTTTGCCTAGGAAAGTTTCAGAGGTCAGAGCTGTCAATCTGATCATCAGATACTTCCTATATTTTGATTTGATTTGTCATTTTAACATTTCAATGGATGGACTGGCGACCTGTCCAGGGTGTACCTTGCCTCTCACCCTTTGTAAGCTGGGATTGACTCCAGCCCCCCCGTGACCCCGTTCAGGGAAAAGCGGTAGAAAATGGATGGATGGAAGCTCCTGTAAAGAACCTCCTGGGAGTCTATACAAGCTGCTGAATCCGATCTGACCCTCAATGTGCCATCCTGCTGTCTCGCGCTCAGATAAAAAGGTTAATGAAATGAGAATGAATTTCCTGACAGAGATTTCAGAATCTGTCTCTTCAATCTTCTGCCGCACTTGATGATGGAATATTCAGCAAAATGATGCCAACTCCTTTTCACTTCTAACAAATGAGCACCAACAGACCTGAGCTCTCCAAGATCTGCAGCGAGCACGGAGCTCCATCATCAATCACTCGCTGTTCGGTGTTTGCTCTGTTTGATTTCTGCTGTAAAATTGTGTTATAGTGAAACTTTGAATCTGTCTTCTTCCTGTAAAAATCAGATTTTTTTGCCATTTAAGAAAATCACCAGATTTTTGTTTGAGTCTTTCAGATGTCTGGGATCTTGTATCCAAGCAAGAACTTGTTTGGTTGTAAGAAATAAAACTTGAAAGGAGTATTACTAAACTTTGCTGTCTCTAATGAAAATCCAGTCAGCATCTTTGCATCTTGTCTCCTCTTTGAGCTCTCTCCAGCCAGTAAAAGTTAGCCTGTGTTGACTTAAGTCATTACTACTCTGTTACTCTCTTCCTTTTCTTTTCCTTCCTCATCCCCTCTCAGGTTTTTGGCTGCATCAGCCAGTCAAAATAGTCAATGGGTGAATATCCAGTTCTATGGTGCCATAAAGGAAAGTAAGGCTGTGATGAGATTCTCTGATGTTTACACTCTGATGTTTTCAGCATCAGGATGCTTGAGGGTAGCAACAGCTCTAGGGATGCACATTCATGTTTTGACTTTTTTTGCTGTAAACGTGTCGCTTCAACCTTAAAAGAGATATATGATGCTTTGAAATCCTTCCTTTTAAAATGTAAATCATTAATTTATTGTTTGTATAAAGTTGAACCGCAATGCTTTGGTCTGAATTCCTGCTTATTCTTGCTCCACACACCTTATAACCCTGTTCTGAGATGCGTCTTCAGACTCGTTTTGGTGCGGTCTCTTTAAATGTGACTTAGGCCTTTCTTGCCCTGTCCCCTTCCAGGAAGTTCAACTCTACCCTGTTACGCCATGTTTGTAGCTTGATAGCAGCAATACGCTAATGTCCTGACAGAGAAACATTTTAAATACTATACTATAAATGTCAATGTATCAGATTCACAAAATTGGTTACCTGGAAGTCCACGATCTTATTTAGCAGACCCACAGCAAATACTGTGACGTAGTAGATATAAAAACGTAATAGAGAATAGAGAAAATTAAATGGACTAAAAAATATGACCAAAGAGAATATAAAAATATTGGCAGCATCAGGAGGGAATAAATGTACATTCTGCGGGTTCCTCTCATTCCGTCACAACATGGCGCCGTAGCGAGCATCACAAGTGTTTGCATATAGAGGTACCTTTGGGTTGTGTGTTGAAATGATGCATTCCTATTTTTTTGTGCCTATACAGAATAAATACACAGTATGTCTTCATTCAAATGATATCTTTGTTGAACCATCTCATGAACTCTTTGCTTTCTTGGAAGTATAAAGTATAAAAAAAAAATAGGAATAAGGAAAAAAACTTTTTTTACAGTGATGCTTTTTAAACAAAACCATCTCTTTTCAGATTTATCCTGAAGGCTAAACATTTTTCTGTTTATTGATCGTAAATCTTCTCTTTTTGTACTGGTATGCCTTGACTTCCTACATATATGAATCTATTGGGTTTTTTTTCCCCCACTTTTGCATCAGTATCATCCATATTTAAACACATAGAGATGCTTTCACAGGCTAATTTTAGAAGTCTTCAGAAAACCAAACAACTCATTTATCCAGATGAAGACTGTATTTGAACGGAAAGTAGTCGGCAGTTTGCATCCACTGCACTCGGGTTGAGACGGTAAATAGTTTAACAGTGTGAGATGATGTCTATTTTTATCACGGCAGACAGACGGAGGAGACACACTGGCAGGCTGATGCACAGGTTGAGGCTTTGGGGAGGGATGGCCAATCAGGCTCAGAGACAGATGGAGCTGCAACCAATCAGGTGGACAGATGAGCAGGTGGACAGATATGCAAACAGACAGTGCGGTGCAAACACTTCTGCGGCAAGCGTCTCAGAACAGGAGGTGAAAGTGATCAATGGCAACTCTGCTTTCTGCTCTGAGGACGGCTATGACTTTTATCTTAAGCACATCAATACGTTATCTAAATGTCATCAACGTGAACAGCGAACATACTAAATGTGGCCCTGATTCTGAGATGAAGCTCTGGTTTTTAGTTTCTCTGCACATTGCACGGTCTGACCTTGGGCTGAACTTGCTTAGATGTCAACTCTTGGGATGATTGACAGCGGTCTTGAAAGTTTTCCTTATGTGAATAATCTTTCTCTCTGCAGCATTATGGACTAAATCATTTGGAAATGACCTTAGAACTCTTTTCAGATTGAAGGGCAACAACGGCTGCTACTTCATTATATCATGTTAACACACCTGAATGCATTTTGGCTTTGTTTTTGTTAAAACAAACAACAAGGTGTGACGTGTTTTGCTTTATTGATTTGAAGTTCTGATTACCTCATTTTACAACCTTTAGAGGACCAGATGATATTTTAAATATATTCATCTTAAATCTTTAAGTAAAAACAGGATTTCTGTCCTTTTTTTCCTTTCAGTAAGGTCATAAAGAGAGATGATGGCTCATCAGGGCTGGTTCTGTCTGGGTTTTTATTGACTCTAATGGTCCCACTTCCTTTGCTGGGCAGTTTGACCGTAATTAGAGAGACTAGGCATTATTGGCAGAAGAATAACAGTAGATTGGTTAAGAATAATCACTATTAGAAACACCAGAGTTCTGAATCTGTCTTTCTCCACAGGACTTATCAGAACCAGGTCTTTGTCTGTAAGGAATGTGATGATGTTGGTCATCTCCATCCACACTTTTGTTGTCATAGTCGACACGTCCAGCTAACATGTCTACAAATAACAGCTGAACGTCATACTCCATCTTTCTCCATTTTACCCGAGGATGTGGTTTGCATGAGCTTCATCCTTTGTAATGTAAATCATGTTGCCAGATAAGGCAAGGCAGCCTATAACTGTTTACCTTTTAAACCAAAAGTTTCCAGACAGCAGATACAACTACTGCTTTTCTAAAGTCTTAACATCTGCTTTGTGTACTTTCTCTGGCCACTGTCACCACTCATAATCACTATTAAAACAGCATCTCTGCTGCATGTTTACTAGTACAGCAGTGAAAATGCCCTCTCTCAAACACGTTTCTGGTGCACCATGTTACCAGTGCAGTGCTCTTCTCCTTTTCACCTGTTCCCTTCAGGGGTCACCAGAGCAAATCACCTGCCTCCATGTAACCTAATCCTACTGGAACTTCATGTTTTTATTCACTATACCTACAAGGCTTTGCTTTGGTCTTCCTCTTGGTATTTTGCCAGGTACTGAAGTTCCAAGCTTAGTAATGTTCTTCCATACCTCTTCTGTAAATGCAAAAATAGTTTTAGCCTGGCCTCTCAGACTTTGTCTCCAAATATCTGGTGTGCCCTGTCTCTCCAATGTACTCAATAATGATTCTGTTGTCCTTATCAATACACAAGAGCTTCTTTACATCTAAACCAAAATTCTGATGACTATTTTTGTCATCTCCGTTCACCTCATCTGTCAGAATTCATACATGTCCTGTGCTACTCTGACTGACTTCTCTGCCACTCCACATTCCCCCAGTAGCCCTCTCACCACCCTGTCATACACTTTTTTCTAGTTCTACAAAGACACAATGTAAAAATGCAGCTGAGCTTCTTTGGACTTCTTTATTAGCATCCTCCAAGTAATCACTTCATCTGTAGTACTCTTTTGGCAGGAAATTCCTCGCAGATGTTTACTTCTGTCCTTTGTCTAGCTTCTGCATCTCTTTTTATAACTTTATTACATGGCTCATCACTATCATTCCTCATTAGTTTCCACAATTCTGAGCATCTGCTTTGTTCTTCTAAATCGGCACCTGCACACTTCAACCTCAGCCTTGCCTTTAGCTTTACTGCCACTGCTCCAGCCATCAGCTCAGATGGTGAACCTTTTCATTTTCTGTTGCTCTAGCTCCCTCCAGATTCCTTTGTCACCCATCAACCAGAATAAAGACCCTTATACACCTGATTTTTTACAGTTCTTTTTGTAAGACAGAATTATTTTGTTTACCTGCTTGACATGTTTCAACCACTTACTGTGGTCTTCTTCAGAAGCATCACATGATGTTGCTGTGACGTGTCTACAGGCTGTTCAGGTGTTTCCTTGAGTAGGAACGATCCGAGTACTTACTAGTGGAAAAGGGTCACTGGGCAATGCCAAACCTCCACAGCATCAGAAGCCTTTCCACTATTCATCCTCTTCTATGCTCCTCACCGTCACTAATCTTTACCTCTTTACTCTTAATACTCTTAATGTCTTCAAAGTACTCTTTCTATTCTATTCTATTTATTTTCCTATCACACTTCTGTCAATACATTTCTCTCTCCATCCTTATTCAGCCAATTCTGCCGTTCATTCATCTTTATCTCTCTGCTTCACCAACATGTATAAATCAGTCTTTGTGTTCTGTACGCTCCTCCCTCACAAACATGTCATGTTTGGTCTTTGCCATGTTCAGCTTCACCTTTTGCTACATCACCCTGCATTCTTGGTTACTCTCTCCTTTTTAGCCAAACTCTTTCTTTGTATGCACCCTTGTTCTTTTTCCTCCCATCACCTAGTCTCCTTATCTACTTACCTTCCTGATGACACACCAGTTCTTCTATTGGCTGCCTCCCCAGTCACATCAGCTGTAATTGTCAAGGAGGGCTGGAGAGGACCCAAATGCAGACCAGCAGGCAGGCAGGATGCAGATGATTAATGACAGCTCAACTTAACTTAACATGGCTTGATTTAATACAACAAGCTGGATTTAATACGACAAAACATGACAGGAAGAACAGAATGAAACCAAGTAGAATGTAGAGCACAACAAAACAGGTGGAATGGCCTTCCTGCAGTCTTTTGTCTTCCTCACCTTTTATTCATAACTACTTTCAAGGTGAGTCACCTCATATAAACAGAACAAATCGGGCTGCGCTTGGACTGTTTCATCGTATCATTGTGCCGAGAACAGGGCACGTCAGCTCAAAGGGACTGCTGACCCCTGAAGAATCACTGACCCCCGCCCCCTTCAAGCTGCAGGATTTCACATTCATGCTTTCTTTTGTTTTGATTCATATTTAGTCCTCTGTCATGGTGGGAACCCTGTGGGGGCTTCTGAACCTCGAAATTCAGAGTCGCCGCCTCCCACCAGCAGTGAGGCCTGAATCATCGGGCTTGCTGCCTTCATGCAAGTTAAATGTGATTTAAAGCTTTAAAGTGGCATTAAAATATTTAAATTAAAGCACTTTTACTGTTAGGATGTTAGACCCAGCTTGGTTTTTAATGTGGTTTGTGTTGCAGAAGCTTCTTTACCTTTTAGTTTTCTTACAGCATAAAACATTCATATGAACAGACTGACCCGTGGCTAAAACACGCTGTTTCTGACATTCTGCACATTAATCAAGTTTGACCTGCACATTTGCTAAAATGGGCACAACATGCTAAATCTTTTTATCTTCAGATCTACCTTTATTTTTGGTGTCATAGAATCAATGAGGTTTGCTCCATATTGACATGATATCGTCATACGGACAGTTCTTCAACTGTCCAGTTTTGTTGAGTCTGTGTGAATTGTAGCCTTGGATTCCCCTTTTTAGCTGACGGGAGCAGCACCTGGCACCTTTTCCAACCAGCCTGCCCATTCTGTTCTGACATCAACAAAACATTTGGTACAGACCACTGCTGCTCACTGGATATTTTCTCTTCTTCAGATTGATCTTTGTAAACCCTTGAGATGTTGGTGTGTGACAACAGTAGATTTGCAGGTTCTGAAATACAAACATACCAAGTTCAAAGTCACTTAAATCCACCTTCTTCCTCATTTGAATGCAGGTTTAACTTCAGCAGGTCATTTTGACCCTGTCTACATGACTAAATATATTGAGTTGCTGTCATTTGATAAGATCATTTTGTGTTAATGACCAGTTGAACAAGTGGATGTGATGAAGTGCATCTTGAGCATAAATGTGCAGTCTTTATAAAAGCAGTATTTCCTCTGTACTCCACTCAACTCAGGACTTCAGCTGACTGGGTGAGTCTAAAAAAGCACAAAAACCCCAGCGGCATTGAAATGCAACATGCGCTTTCCAGAGATAATAAATCTGTCACTTCTTTTAACAACTCGGTTCGTTGTCAGTCATTAAATTCAGGTCTTCTATTAAATGTGCTTGTGGCCATTCTAAAAATTACTGCACCCTTAATAAGATTCGATGTCTTATAGAAGACTTTGATGTTCACCATGTGCCTGTTAATTGACAGCTGTGAGACCAACGGGTGGCATCCTGTGTGTGTGTGTGTGTGTGTGTTTGGTGGGAAGACATAGATCAGTTTATATGTGATGACTTCCCATTGAGATAAAAAAAGAGGTGCTCATGTTGTGAATCATTAAATACTGTATAGGATAAAGTTTCAAGGCCAGAATCTGGTTTTGAGTTGGTGAAGAGTCAAAGAAATTATTGTAAGTTAATGTAATGTCTTCTGAAGTAATAGAAACATGATTTGGTGTGCATATGTGTGTGCATGTGTGTGTGCATGTTTGGATCATCGTGCTTTAGTGGTTATTGTAAAATAGCAGCTGGTGAATTATTTAGCTTGACTGCTTCCTTTGAGAAGGTAGCAGCTGGATGCACAAACACACATATACACCCAAAGATGCTGATGGCAGCGGCATTTACAACCATCACTGCAGTGTGCCTGTGTGTGTGTGTGTGTGTGTGTGTGTGTGTGTGCAGATTTTAGTTTATAACTGTAGGGATGTCATGATGATTATGGATATTATTGGTATGTTTAATATTAGAGAAAAAAATTTAAAATCATGATTGCAATGACAATTTAGATTGAACTGATTCCACAACACAGAATATGTAAAGAAACATTAAACTCCTTAAAGGTCTTTCAATTCTATTATAAATGAGTGACATGAGTCATCTAGTTGTCTTTTAACAGAATAGATGTTTTTAAAACATAAATAATACTAGAACAGTTAAACTAAACACTAATTATGAATTGATTATTGATTAAATCCAGTTCTCTTTCTGATCATTATGAGCATCATCAAACACAACATGCTCACACTATATCAGTTATGTTGATGCACGGCAGCAAAATATCCATGAAAAAAGACTTTTATGTTTTATCATCCTGAAAATGTAACATCTTGTGAACACTGCTTGACTCATCATCATGAACAAACCTTCTTTTCTCAGCAGACTTTAAAATGAATAAACACAACCTGAGCGGAAAACAGGTCAAATAAAACTTATTTGCTAAAATTATAGAGTCGGTGTGTGAAGCTACCGGTACACCCCATGACCCAGCAGTGTGTAGCAGCTCCTTCAGAAACTATATGTTATGTGACTTTGCATTGTCCTGGTAAAGTAAGGACGTCCCTGACAGAGTCGCTTGGATGCAGTGTATGTTGCCCAAAACCTGTATGTTACTTCTGGCATTAATGATGTCTGCACAGATGTGCAAGTTAACCCATTCCATTGACACTAACACACCCCCATATCATCATGAATGTGGACTTTTGAACTTTGTGCAGATAACAAACAGTCTTTTTCCTCATTGGCCCAGAGGACACAACATCCGTGATTTCCAAAACCAATTTAAACCAATTTCCATCATATGGCAGTCCCTCTCAGATGGGCTCAGGTTCAGAGAAGCTGGTTCTGGCTGTTGTTGATATCTGGGAGCTTTAACTTGTACTTGTAGATGTAACAACGCTTTTCTGAAATGTTCTTGTGCCCACACGGTTACGACCTTTACACAATGGTGTCAGGTTTTTTCTAAGCAGGGCTGCATGAGGAAAGGTCACAGGCCTCCAGTGTTGGTTTGTGACTTTGCTGCTTTGTCCAGAGATTTCTCCAGATTCTCTTAATCTTTTGAAGATGTAAGTTACATGAAAAACTCACAAACTGTTGGACTATTTGCTCACGCAGTTGTTCACAAAGTGATAAGTCTCATCCCATCCTTGGTTGTGAACAAGAGCCTCCTTTTATACCCAGTAAGGGCACGTATCTGTTTCCAGTAAACCTGCTGACCTGTGGATGTTCCAAACATTCCTCAGCTTTCCCAGTGCTTTGTTGTCCCAGTGTGTCTGGAACATATTGCAGACATCAACTACAGCATGATGTTTTATAAAGAGGTTATGGTTAAAACATTAAATACAGTGCTTTTGTAGTATATCCCATTAAATACAGGTTTAAAATGACTGTATTGTGTTTTTACTTACATCCTACATAACTTCACAGCTTCTTTGGAATTGTAACTCAAAACTGGCCTAAACTGTACCTCTCTGGGTTGTTTTAGCAGTTTCTCTGAGCATTGCACGTTCTGACCTTGGCTTGAACATGTCAACTCCTGGGAAGACTGACAGCTGTTTTGAATGGTTTCCTCTTATAAATATTCTTTCTCTCAGAGGGATAAACTCCAGATTGTTTGAAAATGACCTTATAATTCATCCCTAATTGATGGGCATCAACAGTTGCTTCACCATTATCCCTGCTGAAGTCTTTCCTCCTTGTTAAACTGAAAAAAAGAACTTTTCATAGAGGAGCTCACAGTGGTTACATTAAATGAAAGCGGCATTATTTAGCATTACCTGGCTGCTATTGACCCCCTTCATACGTTTGGGAACAGTAAGAGTGTATAATTAGAGACCAGGTGAGTGCGTGTGGTTATTTTTTTACAGTCCAGTATGTTGAGCTTTAGAGCTGCAACGTTTTGGACTCTGCTTCATTCATATTTGTAACAAGGAACTTTATTAGTTGAACATTTATTTCACTTTAAAACAATTGACACAAACTATTCATGGTAATAACACGTAGTTGCCTTATTTCATAAGGCAGATTCATTTTTCTACTTGGTGTCTTGTAACCTGACAGATGCAGGGATGTTGTTTGTGGCCTCGAGCGCAGATGTTGTTGGTTTTCATTTTAATGGCTGTTTCTGAAGGAACAGGATCAAATTAATTCAATATAGCTGTTTTGTTACAGTGAAGCTGTCATTACTGAGATTTATTGCACAGGAGTTTTTTTTTTTTTTACTGGATTGGTAAGTTCCTCTGGTGAACATGTTGTATCTTTGTGTCTACATAGACACTTCTCATTTAAACCAGAGGAGAAAGGTTCATATAAACACTGTTACAGACTGGCAATGACTACAACACACACAAAAAACCTGATAATATAGCTGAAACATATAAATTTATGTTTGAATTCAACAATAGTTGTAAAAGCAAAGATAAAGCCTTTACGATCTGATACTGTACATCAAAAATGTCCATTTTAACAAAATGGAAAACCTGTATGGTTTTGTTATTTGTCCAAATGTACAAAGAGAAAAAAAGTAGTGCATTTAAAATTACCCACAGTGCATCTTTAAAAAGTATCGAGCATCGATGGTCACAGGTCAAAATAGATTACAATGCAATGGGGATAGGAGCTTACAATGGCACAAATGACACAAACATCAGAGCAGAGTAACAAAACACCATAAACCATCATTTTTCTCTTTTCAGTGAATTAATATGATGCAAAGAAAGAATAAAATAGAATATAAGGAAATAAAACATTTATATATGAATTGGATTTGGAAGGATATCTTCAAGTGCATTGCAGTTGCCATAGTTACAGCTGGTAGTCACATGATGAAGGCGATAGTAGTGAGCTTCATGTCTGAATCACCAATGGAATGAGTGCACTATACAGTGTGCTGCATAATGTAGTCCTATTTAGTAAATGATGTGTTAGGGATAAGTGTGGACATTCGAACACAGCTGATGATATTTACATGACACAACTTCAAGGCGGTCCATGCAGAATGCAATAAACAACTCAGTGGAAAACTAAAGGGAGGTGGAGTTGCACTGCTGGTTAACCAGCATTGGTGTCATCCTGGACATGTTATTGTTAAAGAGAAGATCTGCACAAGAGACATCAAACTGCTAGCTTTGCCAAACACAACATCCAAACACATTTGTGGTGATCTCTGGAGATTTTAACACCACCTCCCTCTCTGCTACTCTACCAACTCTCTTCTAACAGTTTGTCAGCTGCTCCACCAGAGAAAATGAAACATTGGATTTATTTTATGCTAATATTAAAAATGCATACAGCTCCTCTGCCCTGAACCTTTAGGAAGATCTGACCATAATCTGGTTCTTCTCACCTCCTCCTATTCGTTCAGCAACAACCTGTCATTAGCAAGACTATTAAAACCTGGTCAGATGTGATGAAGAAGCTCTGAGAAGATGCTTCCAGGCTACAGACTGGAATGTCCTCTGTGAACCTCATGGAGATGACATCAACAGCTTGACTGAGTGTGTCACAGATTATATAAACTTCTGTGTGTACAGCACCATTCCAACAAGGCCAGTGATGTATTTCCCCAGTAACAAACCCTGGATCACCAGTGACCCAAAGAAGCTGCTGTAAACTTGAATTTCCCTCTGGGTTTAAAAAAGTATTGTTCATTTCATAAAGTGTACTTTTCTGCTTCCTGCTATCTATTACAGAACAGAAGACAAGTATCAGTTCGTTTTCAAAAGGATTTTGAGCAAGGTTTATACCATAAAAAAAAAATGTCTCCGATGCTAATGTGGACCTGCTCTGATTCACTGCTGTGCGAGCCGACAGAGACTCCAAAGCAAGTTAAGGTTGGGGACTCATGTCAACAATCACTGGTGTAATCCAGGACATATCTCCGTCTTGTGTTGGCTGTGTTCTCAAACTGCTAGCTGTTAGCCTGCAGCCATGCTATCTGCTGTTAGCCTGCAGCCATGCTATCTGCCGAGGGAGTTCAGTCATGTGATCACCATCTGTGTTTACATTCTCTGAAAGCGGACGCAGCCACTGCAAATGAGAAGATCCACTGTCACAGCAAGGCTGCAGACTCAGCACCTATGTATTTATGTTTGTTCTTGTGTATTGAAGATTCTTCCTTTGTTTATTTATAAGCTGCTGGAAACCAAATTTTCCTTTGGGAGTCATCCCAAAGGGATCAATAAAATTACGTCTTATTCTTACATCTTAATTTGATGTGCTGCCATATCCCAAAATGCCATAGTTTGTTGTTTTGCAAGGAGAAACCAGGCTGTAGATATCTCCAGATAGATGGTATCATGGAAAGTCAGACACCAGTGGGAGACATTAGGCATGTATTTTGGTTATCATCTTACTGCAAATTTTTTCTTCTGTAGGACCAGCAAGTAATGTTTTTCTCCACTTATCTCAGAATTTTGGAATAGCAGTTACTGAATAGTTTAATATTTACAGGTACGAGTTATAGGCAGTCATTTTCATCAAAATCACTGTATCACAACTTTTAGAAAATCAAAGCACATCTATAGCATCAACATTAGTCCAATTTATAATAAATGTGCTCATCTAAACCAGTTCATAAAAATGAATTATCTAACTCAGAACACCAACGGATTGCATTAAATCGTCTCTTTGATTCAATCATCCATGCTGAGCTGCATGAGGAGGCAGTGGAGAGGGAAAAACTCTGTTTTAATAGGGAGAAAAACTTTCATCAGAACCAGGAAGGACAACCGTCAGCACTGGTTAGTGATGGAGAGGACAGGGAACAAGACTAAGCCAGTGATACCCACTGAGAAAGAAGAAAAATGATCATTAATATAGCACCCAGATATTTATACATGGAGAGGATAGGAGCCCAGTGCATCATGGGATGTCCCTGGTAGCCTTTAACTACAGCAGCAAAACAAAAAGAGGTGTAACGGTCAACAAGCCGGACCTAACTATAAGATTCATCAAAACAGGAAAGTTTGAAGCCTGACAAGTAGCGAGTGCATGTGCTTCCTGGTTCCGGCACTTTTATGGAAAGTTTTCTTTAATCACTTTGAAAAATACTTTTTTTCATGTAAAGCCTGATTTTTGCTTGTACACTTGATTTTTGATCATTTCACAGAAACCTTTTTTTTTAATGATCAGAAAATCATTCGGGTTTGACTCATCAGTTTGACCCGACAGGCTCCAGGTTTGACTCTTTTTGTGAAAAAATGATCTCAAAATTCATATTCCTACAAAACAAAACGTGTTTTATGAATATGTGGCAGGTTTAATTTAACTAATTTAGCTAAATTCAGATTAAATCATTCCTAAATTTCACATCCTAACAGTGTACGTACGTATCTACATACCACATCACTGTTTGTCTCTGCCTTGTCTTTGTTTCAGTGATTTAAATGAATATTTGAACATATAAACTGTAATTCTGATCACTCTTTTCTGCTAAATTCCAATATTTGAACTTTTTTTTCCCATCGTTTTCACATATTCTACAGAAGTAAGTAAATAAGTGAGTTTCATCTCAAGAGTTTGACTCCATGTTTCAACACTGGGATTTTAATGTGAGGAAGAACCCCTGGGGTTTGGAAAGCTGCCTGTGTTGTGGCAGTATGAAGCGAATGTTGAGCTGATTTCTGGGCATGGACTGGCTGGGAGAGGCTGCCACACTCTGAATTATTAATGACCTGCTGTAGAGAAGAGCTCAGCTTCCCCCCTCAGTCACCTCCCCTCTCCCAGCCCTTCTTCTTCTTATCTCTGATGCTCTTTTTCAACACTGTTTCTTTTAATTTTTCTGTCCTTTTCATCCTTTCTTTCCTGTCCTTCCTTCATTCCCGTCTTGGGAGCGTTGTGAAATTGTGTTATGTCACTTAAAGAGCAAATTGGGAAAATACAACATAATAAGAATCATTTGTAAAGTGTGTGGATTTTAGAATTGATTTCTTTGGATCCGTGTGAATCAGATTTTCCATGATTCAGGAGAAAGGCTTTCAGTTCCTTTTTGACATTTATGAGAAATCTCCTGGTAGCTTGTTTTTCTTTCTGCCTGAGTCTTTATTTTAATCCTGGCATTTTGTCATCTCAGTTTTTATTCCCACCTGTCTTCTGCTCAACTTTGCTCACCTCCTATTGAATTACAGCTGCCACAGTTTCAGGGGTTTAATGGCATTATTAAAGAGGAACGTTGGAGATTTCCTCAAATACCCTGGAAGCAACTATAGATTTCATTTGACCCCAGCACATCCCTAATTTGAATGCAGCTGCAGCATTTGGCATCTCTGAAGGAGAAAATGGTGCTCATGTTGTGTCCATTCATTACTGCAAAAGAAATAAAAACAATATAGGAAAAGCAAGTGCATCTTAGTTTGGCTGATTATTTTTATTATGTTGTATTAAATACACTGTGTTCCAATTTATTCTGCAGTGTAGAATACCATCATCACCACTTTTATAGATCTTCCTCTTAAACATGATGTCACCAGGTTTCACCACCATTTAGGGGGCACCCATCAACTGCTCTACATATTCACGTTCAGATTTCTCACAAGTAGAGCGTGTTATAAAACAAGGTGAAAAGAAAAATCCTCACTGTGATCAGCTCGCAGGTAAAGCAAAGCATCGTAACGATGCAGAAAAAGTATTATCAATACATCAGAATATAAAAATCTGCTGAACAAGTTTAGATACAGCTATATATTATATGGACAATAAAGGAAACGACAAACTACTGGTTTTAAAAGCAGAGCTGCTTGGAAATGTTTGAAATGAGGGGGAAAAATATCCAAAATGTCTGACAGACCAACACTGAGACTTTTTATTAAAAGGACAATAGTCCCAATGTGGAGGAGGAAAGTGATGCTCTCATCTGACCGTTGGGGTTTCAGGCAGATTGGTACTGCTGCATTTAAAATCACGTACTTATCACGTCTGCAGTAGTCACCCTTACAGGTTATTTACTGTACATCCAATCACACAAGCCTCATACTGTCCCTTTTATCTGACACAAGGCCAGTCAGCACCACCAGGAAACGTTTCTGCAAAGCTCCACTGTTCTCTGAGATGTTCATCCATAGAATTCACTCCTTGAGACAGAAACACAGGATGTAAATGTGCTGGTTAATTTTCTTGCTTGCTTGTGGTGATCACGAAGCTGCTGCTGCTACAGCCGAGGACACAACTCAGAGAAAAGATAATAAAATGAAATACTCTTCAGTAATTCTGAATAAGATGAAGATATAACAGATTGGAGAAACTTCTGAAGTGATATAAGCAGAGCAGGGTACAATCAAAACTGCATATTACTCCCTCAACTCTGTGCCATGATGATGCTGATGTTCACCCAGTCAAAGATTCAGAGGTATTTTTGCAGCATGAGATAGAGCGTTGTCTTCATTGCAGTAGGAAAGTGTCTCTTATGCCATGGCAGGAAATGCTCAGTTGCTGTTGATGCTGACCAGATTTAGCAAAGGCCCCCCTAACAGAGGCTTATCTCTCTCCTTTTTATTCCAACTCCACCTGCTGACGTGGCAGAAAACTGGTTGAAGAGCCCACATGTATTTTTGAGGCCACAGCAAACATTTCACTTTGTGAATATTGGTTTAGGGAGGCCCGGATACACCTGTATGTACCTCAGCAGCTTCTAGAATATCCTGATGCAGAAGTTCACCAGCAGCTTTCTAAAGCTGTCAGTTAACCATCACAGATTTTTTCTAATTCAATGCATTTAACTGATGGAGCTTTTCTTTGATATGTATTTGTTTGAACCAACCCATTTACTGTCTAAAACATGAGCATGATGGTGACCTATGATTTCCTAAAATGCCAACATTTTTTAATCTGAATTCCTCCCTTTCTCTCTGATGCTCTTCATTTGCAGAACGAGCTTTCCTTTTCCCAGACTGCACAGAAACTGCTTGCTCAATCATGTGCAACAACCTCCTTTAATAGTTTTCTTTAATTAAACTCACCAGGAAAACTCATTCTCAAACCCGTCTGAGAATGTTACCAGTGGTCCAAACAGACAGGAGAATGTCTAAGAAATGCATATTGAATGAAAACAGGGGGGAAGACTCTGTCTGCAGTGGAAGTAGTTAAGCCAAATCATACACCTGTTCCATGGTCACATAATTCTCTTTATAATCACTCCCATCCACCCCACAGGCAGCTGCATGTGTGATTTTAGATGTCCTGTGAGTTCATCGCAAGCCACACTGTGGGACAAACTCCTGGTGGATATCTGCTGCTTTTGTGGACAACAAGAATATAAAGACAGTTGTATAACGGGAGATTAAAAATGAATGCTGTTAACTTAGTAGCTATGGTGCAGACACGGTCTGAGCTGGAGATCAAATCAACATAATTAAAAAGCTTTGTTTGTTACTGTTCACTGTAGCCTCTGTAAGGATGTCTCATGTCATTTCAACTCATTTTGATCTGTTTCAATTACATTCAGACTGCCTGGACCACAACAACGCCAGCTTCAGTTACCTGATCAGCTGTTTCAGCCTCCACACACAGTCTGGCATCTATCAGTTTTGATCCTCTGCTTCTGGAAGCAATCTGACATCCTTGGCAGCAGCAGAATGCTTTGCAGTACTAAAAGTAAATCAGATGGTTAAGGATGCATCATCTATATTTTAGAATCTCACCGCATGTGTCACATGTTAGGAACACTGCAGCCATCCTGGTTTTCTTATCAGAGCGAGGGAATCTTCTTCCTAAGTCTTTGTTTTGTTTCTACAAACCTTAAAGTAAAACTTTGTAAAGGTTTAAAGAAAACAGTTGGAAATATGCAGGTACCTTGACCTGAATGATGTAATCTGCCTATAGAACCGACCTCTCATATGTTCTTTCTTTTATCTGCTTGCTCTCAGACATGGTTAAAAAACTACGGCTACCTGCTGCCTCATGACATCCGCACATCAGATCTGCGGCAGGAGAAGGACATGCAGTCTGCTGTGGCAGCCATGCAGCGCTTCTATGGTATCCCTGTGACAGGAATCCTGGATGAGACTACTATAGAGTGAGTCACTACAGCTCTTTGTTTCTGCAGAACAGATAAAATGCAAATTACTGAAAAAATCCTCATTACACAGACTGCTTGTTTTTCATGATTAGGTTTGATAAATTAATCATAATTTCATTGAGTTAATCAATAACTCACTGATTACTAATGTAACGTCAATGCGCTTTTTTATGATGTAAATGAAACAATTAAATTGTAAACCTCTCTTTTATACAATGCAGCCAGTTCATTCATGTTGCATTCTCATTGCAATAAAATAGATCCATCTCAGTTCACCTCAGGTCCTAAAATTTAATTTGCCACAAAAATATTTCTACAAAAAACATGGAACTAGCTTTTGTTTGCTAAGATGCACTTCCTGGGATCACTCACATTCATTCCATGTATTATCAGGCTTCTGGTGCTTACTTTTCTGCTGTGTCATGTTAATGTTAATGCTGAGTCATTTACACCTGATCAGACCACTCAGACATGTGTTTGGTAGTTAACCTGTGTTTTGTAATGTTTTAGTGTTTCAACAAATTTAGATCTTAATAGCAAACTTAAAGCCACTCCGTCTTCTGCAAATTAAAACTTCTTTTAAGTTTTAAGTTTAGTCAGTTCTTCTTTTTCACATAATATTCAGCATGTTTGTGCTACATTTGCACATGCTCATGTATGTTCATGTTATTTCCATCTTTAAAACAAAAAAAGCTGCTATTTTATTCTAATTCACATATGAATGTCATGAGTCCAAAAGTGGTCTGTGGGTTTGATCAAAATATTTTCTCAGCGCAAAAGTAATAAAAATGAGTCATGTCATGTTTATGTCAGTGCACAAACACTTCAGTAGTAATTGTGTTTTATCACAGGACTATAAAAATATTTTTCTCCACAAAATATTTTTAAAAAATTCTAATTTTTAGTAAATGTTACTGTTTATTATTTTCTTTATTTCATTATTGCTGACTGTGAAAGTGTTTTAAAGTGTCTCTTCACTCCGGAGTTCACAGAAGTGATTGGATGTGTTGTGTTCAGGTGGATGAGGAAACCCCGCTGTGGTGTGCCAGATCATCCTCACACAAGCCGGCGTCAAAGGAATAAACGCTACGCCCTGACGGGACAAAAATGGAAAGACAAAAAGATCTCCTACAGGTATGCACGTCTGTCTGAAAAAAATCTCAATCCTCATCATCCTCCTCTCCTTCCCTGACTGTCTCTTTCTGAGCTTGTCCCATGGCACCTTGAATGCTTCTTGAATTCGTACATTACATCTACCCACTCATCTTTCTGCCTTTTCCAGTTTCTCCTGTTGTTTTTTTCTGTGCTCATACAGTAAAACCTTCCACCCAGTAGCTCAGGCATGTAATATGGGTCTAATGCAGATTAGAAACATCCCATGAGACGGTGAACATATCCCAGCGCCAAACGTTATCTTCGGTACATACTGTACATGGAGCTGAGTGTGTGTAGTGATCAGGGCTGCCAGGCAGAATGGATGTTTGACATGTATGATTAATCGATACATACAAAACAAAGGAAGCATGAAACAAACAAGAATTGTGGATTTGTGGCTCTTTTGCTCTTAAAAGCTTTATCACTTGCAGTTTTCTCCTTGTTTTCCCCCTTTTAACTGCGTAAAGAGCCTTAGCTTGCTTTCTTTCTCTCCTCTTTCTCTTTCCTCTCTACACCATCCCACTCCAAGCTTTATTGGTCTAATGTAAATTACAGCCTTCCCAAGAGACACTGAAGGCATCCCAGCTTTCCTGCATTACAGCTTCCCACTCTACAGCATTACATAAAGCCCACAGTGTGAGATCCCAGTCCTATCTGGTTACTCCAACTGTATGTGAGTCTTCTCAGCCCTCCTCGTCCTCCTCACATTTCACCTGCAATCAGCCATCATATGCCTCCCATCTTGTCTACGGCTTCGCTCTCCCCTGCAAACTGCAATCGTTTTAAACCTGATTGTTTTCTTCTTCTGAGGCGCCAACCCCCTCCGGAGCTAACCTCATCTCCCGTGGCCACAGCATTATATGTGGCTAATTTGCATTTGCTAATGTTTTGGAGGAGGCTTCTAGGATTACACTGTTTTACAGCGCGTGCAGCATCTATGTTCACCTGCTGTGTTTTGTTCCAATGTGTCTCATTCCTTGATCCGTGACTCCCAGTGTGAATTCTGGAGGTGGCTTTTGGTTTGATGAGCTGATTCTGTTGGAACTCAAGCAGTGTTTTGTGACTGCGAAGCTGCACCTAACCTAGACTTTTATCTGCTGCCCAGTCACTGGTGGAAATCCTTTTTGGGACATTATGGTGCAGAAAACTCACCACCATCTGTGTTTTGAGGTCAGGCTACATAATACTTATGGAGAACAATGTTATCTCAATTAAAGACATAATGTTAACATAGAAAACAGTTGTTTACAAATCACAAATATGAAACAAAGTATATGCAAAAAAAAAAGAATTGTATGAGACAATTTTACATATTATCTCTTTTCTAAATTAAAACAATTGCTTTTAAACCATCTAACTACCCTCAGGGGCTGTGTCACACAAAAAGAAAACACAACCTAATCAGAAAATCATTATTTTTCAGGCAATTTATCAAGCTTTAATAAGAGGTAAATTGACAAAACCTAACTATAATCAAGAAGCAGTGTGTGAAAAACAGCCTTACTATTTCCTCAAGCATTAAGAGGGTTAGTATCAGCCAGGTGCTGCACTGATGCACTCATTGATTCATCATACATCGCTCAGCTCTTTATAAAAGCAGAGAATTTATCACTTTGACAAGGAGGAAAGACATGGGCATTTTTTTAGACAAGCAAATGTTGCTGCTCATCAATCTAAGATCTAGACTTATTTGGAATCCATCGTTCTCCAGAGAAAAATTCACTAGTAGAAAGCATTCAAAATAGCTGCCAACATTTCCATGAGTGAACGTCCTGGCATGTTTATCCAAAGGTCAGACCATACAATCTTCAGAAAAACTGCACCAAAAAAATTGAGCTACATTTCAGACTCTCCAAGCCCCAGTGAGTATGTTAAATGTTAAAGCCCATGACAGCCCAATTAAAATGCTACCGAACAAGTATGGCCTTTTGGAGATGTAGAAAAAAGCTTCTTTCTAAAGAGAACATGACAGCAGAGCTTAGATTTGTTAAGCCGCATCCAAAGACGTCACAAGACTTCTGGAATAATGTCCTTTGGACCAACCAGACGAAAGTGGAGATGTTTGGTCATAAAATCGCTGCATCAGCAATCCTGCAGATGCAGCGATCTACCTGTCAGGAGGTCTAGAAGAGGGTCCTGCACTATAGCCATATGGTTGTGATCCATATGGCTGTAGTGCAGCCTGGTGTGGATGGATCCCCAAAATACTGTCTCTTCACAGCAATGTCAAGTCACATGTTTATTGTCTTTAGTATGTTTCATTTTTATAGCATTTCTATACTTGCGTTAAGTTGAGGAAGGATGTAGAAGTTATAATTATTATCTGGTTAGAATAAAGAAGGAGGGAAGCGGGGGTGACAAAGCACTTTGTGTTGCTTTGTAGCATGAAAAGCGCTTTATAAATAAATATAAATTTGAAATAAATTTCAGTATCCAAAAATCAAACACATTATAACAGCACATCATTTTCAGCTGTCAAGTACAGTGATTGATAATCTGGGCTTTTTCTGCAGCTACTGAACCTGGACACCTTACAGTCATTGAGTGCACCATGAACTCCTCTGACTACCAAAGTGTCAAATGTGTTCCACTGAAAACCAGTGTAATGATCCCACATAAAGCAGTAGCTCTATAATACAATGACTGAAAATGAAAAGAAATAAGTTGACATGGTTCAGTCAAAGTCCAGATCTCAACATGATCCATTTGTTGTGGTCGGACTTCAGAGAGCTGTGCAGAAAGCAGCACAGGAATCTAGTTGAAACACATCCGATCAAGCATCAGTATTGGACTCTGTTATCAAGGTAATAGATGCAGGTTTAAGACGAGCAATATGCCAAGCTGAAAAATGGGGAATCAATATTTCCCTAAGACTCCAGTTACTGGTCTCCTCACTTCCCAGAAAGTTAAAGTTGTTAAAGGTAAAGTGGTTGCCACACAAAAGTAAACATCCCCCTTAGAGATATGCTTTAGAGATGTGTTTCAGTTATCAAATTCAGAATGTGCGAATGTTTTGAAGTGGTAAAATATCTCTGTTTCAGGATGTTTTATTGGGAATATAGTATGAGATGATGAGATTAACAAGTCATTGTGTTCAGTTTTTAATTAACATTTGACAGAACATCCCTGTTGTTGTAGATTCAAGGCATGAACTCAGCTTGGATGCTTTACAGGCTGGAATTACCCGACAAAATAAGTATTTACTTTTCTGTGGGGTTTTATTTGCATTCCACATTCAGCCTCTATGTCCAAAACAAAGTTAATGGAGTTGGCTTATCAGTATGCTTGCCTTCCATGTGAAGGTATTGGACCAAAAAGCGATATTGATGAGCTGAGTCTAAATGATTTGGCATTCAGCATTTCAGTGGAGTTTCTAGGCTTTACCTGCTGATGAATGCTGTAGCTACAGGATTATGCAACTCTTCTTCTCTTTTCACATTCTGAAGCCTCAGGACAGGAATTGAATTTACACAAAAGCAAGCAGGAAAAGGGGAGAAAGAAGAAAACAAGGGTGAGGGAAAAGAGAAAAGGCTGAAAGAGAAATGATAAGAATGACGTTTAACTTTGATGTGGACGCTACTACAGCATTGTTATTAAATTCCCACCAACAAAGCACAATTGATTAAAACTAAAGAAAAAGACTGGGAGAAGCAGACAAAAGGAGCATTTCTCATTTCTACTAAGAGGTTTAAGAGGTTGTTGTTTTCTAATAAAATATACCAACAAATGATGGATGGATTCCTTTAAAGCTTTTAAGGCTTTTACATTCCTCGGAGGATTTTCTAAAACCTTTCAATAACTACAATATTCTTGCTAGTTTAGAGCTAAATGTATGCAGCAGAGACTGGTGGTAGAACAGACCAAAGACAATATACTCTTGAAATTTCTGGGTATTGGAAGTTCCAGGAGAACTGGTGCCATCTGACTGAGTATTATGGGGTTTTTGAAAGTGAAAAATGAAGCATCGGGTACCCTATTCACCTAAAGTTAAAACCAGTTTGGGCTAGTTCGCTCCATGGTAATGACAGGAAACTGGAAAGTCACTATATGAGCAATAAGAGTCATTTGCATTTGATTCAGGAAGCAATGGGGAGGCAGCAAAAGTTAATGATTTGAAGAGTGAAAGTCAGGAAGAGATGACTCGTAATCAGACACACTCTGGCAACATTTCTGCTTGAGATGGTTAAAGCTGTTATTTTTATATTACAAGTATGATGGATGAACTTGGTGATAAGGAGCAGTAGTTTAATCTTTGAGAGATGTAATAGAAGGTGACATTCCTGCACCTGTGACAGTATGACAGTGAGGCAAGCTGAGTGAAGTTGGATATCACTGTACAGCCGTGATAACATTTTCTGCTAAGTTTTCAGTCATCCTAAATATCTTAAACATAAATTCAATTTTTGCCTGTGGTTCTCAATGCGGATGTGTTCAGTCCGAGAGCTTGAGGCTGCGTGTGCAAAGGCTCATGGAGGATCTTTCCAAGTTAATAAAACTTTATAAAAGTGAGGAAAATATTTACTTTAATATAAAATAATCTGCACAAATGTGAAATACACCAAGGATTCAACTTTTAATTATTAAAGTTGATATGAATAGACCCACAATGAGTGAGCTGTTTATACCCAAACAACCCTATAAAATTGGACATACTGTAAGTAAGAGATATTATCATCCATCATTAAGCTCTGAAATGTCTTTTCATCAAGATCTATAGGTTTCTAAATATAAACATTTACTAGTGGGCATTAAATAATAATCATTTTAAAAAGGAAGCGGACAAACATGAATATTAACTAAACCAGAAATTGAAATCCTCAAATAAAATCAATAAACACTAATTTAGAGAAGCAAAGCAACACAGTGTAGAGCTCAAAGAAACTAACAAAACACTTATCAGCATGTACAAACTAATCACAAACCTTAACATGCAGGAACACTTTGCACATCCATGATGTGAACTCCTGTTCCACTCTATACCAAAGGTTCTCTGTTGGACATCTGGTGACGGTGGAGGTCATTGGAGCATACTCAATGTCACATTCAAGAAAGCAGCTGAAGAGGATTTGAGCTTTGTGACATGATGCATCATCCTGCTGGAAATATACATCAGAAGGTGCTACACTGTGGTCATAAAGACTGTGGTGTTGAAAGTGTTTTTATGTTGTACTAAGGGTCCCAAAGTGTACCAAGAAACTATCCTCCAGACCTTTACACCACCAGGAGCCTGAACTGTGGATACAAGGCAGGATGGATCCAAGTTTTCATGTTGTTTCTAGGCTTGTCACAATAAGCAACAAGTCAATTAATTGCACAATAAGAAAAAGTGAGCAATCATTTTTGTTTATTTGTCTGTCTCTGTCTTTAACAAACAACTGGTTTCTTTATGGTGCATCATAGTGAAGGAGACATATTCTGAGGCAATGGGGCCTTTACCTACAATGTTTCACAAATTTGTAGTCAAAGTCCATGAGTGCTAGCAAGCCCAAAGCAGCCAGGGAAACTTGAGATTTGTAAGGAAAAGAAAATAATGTCATTTTGTTCTCATGACCGTGAAGGGGGCCGACTAGTTCTCTGCACATCAGGCTTAATGTACATAGAAGCACACATTTCACTGAAACCCTGACACCTGAGCCTAAACTAGTCTGCACAGTAAGCTAAATGTTCTTTAGAAATGAATCATTTTTTATCTTTGAAATAGTTAACTTGGCATTATTATGGCATTTTTATTATACTAGTGGAAAATGGTTTCAAAATGACATCAATCACTTAGTGCAATATAATCGTTTATCGCAATAATTTCTGAGACAATAAATCACATAGCAAAATTTTTTTGTGACAGGCCTAGTTGTTTCCATCAAAACACAGAATAAATAAATATTTATATAGCAACTCTGAAGATAAAAATCACAAAGTGTTTAACAATGAAACATAAACCACAGAAAACATAAAAACAATTTAAACATCATAAAAGCAAATTTAAAAGATCTGTTTTTAGCTGTTTTTAAAGATCCACATTTTTGTAATGTTTCCAAGGCAAGGCAAGTTTATTTATATAACACCTTTCATGTACAGGACAGCTCAAAGCGCTTTACATTGAAACAGAAAGAAATTACAATAAAGAAATTATAAAAAATAATTTTAAATAAATAAAAAAATTTCCACCAAATTCTTCTCACATCTGAATGTGGAGCTGAAGTAGAGACTCAAAAGTTTTCCAGTTTTTGGTGAGTCTGTGTAAATTGTAGCTGCAGGAATGGCATCTGGTGTGGTCTTTTGCTGCTGTCAAAATTGGACGTATTGAGTGTTCAGAGGTGATATTCTGCACATATTGGTTTGAAGCAGTGCTTCTTTGACTTCCTGTTACCTTTTTTATCATCTCCAACCAGTCTGTTCACACATGTTCTGTATACCTTGGGTGGAACCAGTGGCCTATTCCAGCATCTCCAACCAGTCGTTATTTCTCCTGTGACTTCTGACATCAACAATCCATTTTGGCTCAGACAGCTGCTGCTCACTGGATATTAACTCCTCTTTTAGCCTAATCCCTGTAAACCCTAGATATGTTTGTGTGTGAAAATCCCAGTTGTAGGAAGTAGTGGGAAGGAAATTGTGTTTGTTTGAAGTGAAGAATGGATGTGTGACCTAGAAGATGAGGTGATGGCATGATTCATAAGTGGAGCAAGAAAAAGCAGCATTTTAATTATTTATGGGTCGTTCTGGAAAAGATCACCAGAGAATCGGGATGAATTAGAAAAAAGGTAGTTAGTGGTTGAAGCCAGAGAAGAAGAAGAAGATCGTATCTAACAGAGGGGTTCTGATTTGAGGAAGAAATAAGAACTCTTTTTAAACCTCAGTGAGAAAATGTCACTGAGGGTTGTTATCTTAAGCATTAGATATGTGATTCTATCCAAGGCTTGTATTAGAGACTGACTGGCACCTTCCGTTCTATCCATGTCTCCAGACGTCTAACAAGATATGAATAATTACTATCAACCTAAGGAAAGTCACAAGAGTAGAACTTCTGTCTTAGCAGTAAAGTAAAACATGAACGTAATCATCAAATATTAACATAAAATAGTAATACATGTATCATAGAATTATTATAAGTACTGTAATACATTAAATTTCAACTACAAGGTTCCTTGTGTTGTTTTAATCCTTTATCACGAACACACTGAAATACTTGAAAAATTGTTATTTTGAATATTACAAGACTTAAAAACTTGGATATTTTTTTCTAAAATAACAAAAGTAACAGTACTTAGTGGTCCATACTCAGTGTAGCTGAGATGTAGCCTGACTGTTGGTGATTGGTGTTGTGCGCGCCGTGTGGTTCTATGATTTCATAGAGTAGACTTTTAATGTGTTGAATTCATTTCTACATTTTCTACTAGTACTAAACATTATTTAACCTCACTGGTGTCTCTGGGTTCCACTCAGTGTAACACTCTGCAGCATATACTTCATCCCAAATCCGGGTTTACTAAGGTCTAACAGATCGAGAAATAGTTTAAATTGCTATTTTTAATTCTCTTCAGCAGTGTTAACCCAGAGCATGGCTGCAGTCAGCACAGACATAAGCTACTTTCCATCTTAGCATTTCATTTGGACTCTGTCTGCATCATCCTTTTGATCGTTTAAATCAGGTTTTGTATTCTCTCCATTTCAACCCACTACGAGTAAAAATCCATCTGTAGAGCTGTAAATGAGACAAAGTGCTATAAACATTTTTATTTCTGTCCCAGGTAGACTTGTTTACTCACGTCAGGAAGCTGTTGAGCTCTGCTGTATGAATGTTGAATGTGCTGATATTTATTTCCATAATGTATATTTCTGCTTGTGTGAGAACAAAGCTGGACCCCCTGTGGAGAGACAGATTGTGTGAAATGAACTCAGCCGCTCGCCTTGCTCTTATCCCACCGCCTCTTTCTTCCATCTCACGCTCTTGTCCTGGCTTTTCTCCTCCCTCCTCCTCTCTGCCTCTTCCAGTTCCTCCCATCTGTCCTCTAACACTCCCTTCATCCTCGCATTGCTCTGCTGCCTTCTCCAACTTGGTCAGAAATTGACACTAAAGGTTTAAAAAAGGCTTTTTGAAAGATGCAACATGAAAGCATTTCTGGAGAGTACAAAGTGAGAGCGTGGAGTGAGCGTTAAAACCGGCGGCGTCCTCTCTCACAGCAGAATAGATATGGATGGCACGTCTCCTCTCCTGCAATTACTCCATAATGACCTTTCTGGCTCATTCGTCTCTCACAGCTGAACATGCATCACCTGCGCGTTAACTGAGCTGCTGCTGCAGACTGAAAGTATCAGATAATACTGAAAACTAATCCAATCATTTTACTCAAACATACACATTTGGATCAGGGCATTAATCCTCTGCCGCAAGCGACTGCCAAACACACCTGCAGTTTATTTCTGTTGAAATGTTCAAATTAGGTTTACTTTTTATTTGAGTTATTTTAATATGATCTCAAATGCAGAATATCATTATGATGACCTGGATTTGCTGGGATGACTCAGCTTGTTACTTGTACAAATTTTGTGGGCAATGTTCCCTCTAATTTTTAATGTGACTGAGCAAACACACAAACTCCCTGAGCATTTCTTGGACCACTGTGAGCAACATCAGACATGCAAACTGTAACCATACTGGTATTAAACTTGTCCAAAACAAAAAGATCATGACATTTCTCATTAGAAGAAGCAAATTACAGCACTTATTGCTTTAAATAGATTCATTTTATAGAAAGGATTTGGCTCACATTACAGTGAAAAAGACTTAATTATTGTTCTC
>JBAMHV010000003.1:5595340-5606743 GCA_037177535.1 Pseudomugil gertrudae
TTATTAAAACATATCGCCTATCCAGCATTGCTATTTTGGAGCTGTTGGAGGAACTCAGCGCAACACCTGCAATAACAAAACTCCTTGCAAGTTTAGAGTATTTGGCATCTAGGGGATTCCAGCGCACAGTAGCCAACACAGCAGTGATCTCTCAGTCACGTTTTTCAGATGTGTTGGCTGAATTTCTAAATGCTATGTCGCGTCGGATGACAAAGTTTATTAGGTTTACACGCACTCGGGATTCCTTAAATGAGACCAAAGAAGGTTTTTTTTTAGGTAGCTGGATTCCCCGGTGTTATAGGAGCAATTGACTGCAAGGTGACAGTGCATTTATAAAGCAAGAAAGACACCTTGATTAAAAACAACTGCAGATGAACATAGAGCGACCTAATGAACTGTAGAACATTTCAAAGTTAAGCAAATCAAGATTTATTGGATAAAAAAATGTAATCTGGCTCCTAAATCATATACACATTATCAAACGACATGCGCACATAAACATATCAAATTACTTTGCTGTAGCTCTTTGAAGTATTTGTTGGCTTCTTCCACCAACATCTCTAATTCCATCGGATCAAACTTATGCTTTCGCTTGTGGTTATGTGAAGTCGTCATAATGCAAACCATGACACACGCTAAATCCTCATTTAAATAGGCGTGTCTCTGACACTTTGCACCCGCTGTCATTTGCGTCAGCAATCTTAGTAGATCACGTACTAAACATTGTCCCGCCCTACATGATAAATCCTAGATCCCACACGCTAATTAGTACACGTGAATTGAGATCTTAGTAGATATGGCCCTAAGTGAGACAATATTGATCATGTCTATGATCCCAGATGACAACTAAAAATGTATCAATAGAGCAAATATCCATTTAAATTAAGACATAAAGCTCAAAATTTTTTAGCTTAAGATATAAAGTTAATTATCCTAAGCTCAAAGGCTAAAAGCTAACTACTCTATCAGGACAACTTTAGTCATATCTCTCTCATCTTAAAGGTGGTTGCTAAAGATAAGTAACTATTAGCATTACTGACTTACTATAGAGACATACTTTAGCTTAAGGCTAAACAGTTAGTTTCAGCTCAATGACCAAAGAACTATTTGCTAAAAAAATCAATATAAATTATTTAGCTAACATCTCAAAATTACTACCTTCCAATTAGACATATTGAATTAGTTGAGCAGATGTTTAGTCCATTCTTAAAACAAACAAAACATTAGAACAAGACACACTAAACTGTGGTAATACTGTAGAGATTAATTGAACACGCAGCTAGCGAATGTTAAAGAGCTGTTGGTATGACAGACTTAATCTAAAGAATTGTTCACTTTCTACAATTGTCAAATAGTATTTATTAATTATATGTTGGTTTGTCTGTTTGATAATCTGTTTATTCTTTTCCTAAAGTTTCCATTCAAAAAGATCATTTCTTTTTATCTCAACTCTGATTAATGAATATTTTTGTAATTCACGTGCATTTATCATTTTCATTCAGCCATTTATCATGAAAATTCACATGAATAGGAAAACATGGTTAATCTATATTTGTGTTTGCAAATAACGGTAAAAACAGGTTTGAGAGTATAAACGTTTTTTGCTTCATAATAATTTTAAGTATTGACCAATCAGTGTAACGTTGCAGGTGCACACACTCAAAAATGACTCTGCATCTGTAACATCTTTTAATACACACACAGAAACACACACAGAGTAATTGAAAGATTAGAGAAAAGATAGTGAGATGGGAAAATTTCACATGTTGTGAAAACTAATTCATGATATCAGCTTTAGAAGGACACCAGAAGGACAAACAGCTGCGTTCACTCTCTAGCTTAAAATCTCGTGTTTTTACTTCAGCAGAGGGACGGTCTGTTATTAACCTGCTGACACCTGGAGGGCTGAACTCAGGGCATAGCAGCCCACAGAAGCTGCTGAATGAACCTCAGCCCATAAAAGTGTGGCTTTGGATAAACTGGTAACATCCTCAGCAAGCATGAATCTCTGTTTCTTTCATCTCGTTTCTCTGGCGTCTGCGCTAAGATACATCCCTCCCCCCTTTTCTTAGATTTACTGACTCGAGTCATTATGCAAGCAAAGGAGCGAGTGTAAAATAAATCTGCTCTTGTCTCCTAATTGCAGGAATATCTCACACAGAACATTAAATCCAGACAGGAGAGAGGAAGGCTGACATGAAGAAATGTTCCACATATTAATGATTTTAGCTGGAGAGAAAAATAACACGATGGGCAAGTCATTTTATTCATTGGCAGGTAGCTGAAATATTTCTCCTGCCCTCACAATACAAACTCATCAAAACATTTCAGCGGGCTGAGTCCAACAAAGCGGACTGGGCAGACTGGGACTTCTTGAAAGACAGGTTTCATCACAGTTATCCAACATCATCTTCATCACAGAAGGGAGGACAACTGCAGGGGAGAACATGATAGAAAGGCGTTATCATCACCATGGGGCAGCCGAGCAGGCGTGAGGGACAGATATGGAGCGAACCCACTGGGAATTTCCTCTTGCCATTGTACATGAAGTGTACATCTTAGACTCTGAAATCACCTTTATCTTTCCTGTAAGGAGGAAGAGAAAGAGGAGCGATAAAGGCTGGTGTGGAGGAGGAAGAGTATGAAGGTTGTGTCAAATGACATAAAGGGAGACACAGGAGTAAAGGAATGAAAGAAACATCAGCTTACAAGGACATAAGAGTTGGAGTCTGTGATGGTGCAAGAAAGGGAATCAGAAAATTCACTGCAAAACAACACAGCCTTTACAGCAGTAGTGATTTTCACTATTATACAATCAATCACTGCCTTTCAGACACCTGTTTGAATATTTTAGACACAAGACACCATAAAGTAAAAAAATAAACATCATGTCTAAATGAAAACTTGGAAGTTATCAATAGTCAACGTCAGAAGAAAATATTGTTTACTGTGTCCCCACACATTTCTAATGCATAGCAATGAGATAATTACTATTGGCAGCTTATCCAACATCCTTATATTGTTTTATGTTCAAACTGTGCACTGCACTGCATCTGAATATATTGTCAACCACTACCTTGTTCTGTTATAGGTTTGGGAGAACAATAAAGGTATGTAATCACTGTTGAATATCTTACTTGGTGTTGGGGATGGGCTCTACTCTGGAAATAATACTTTAAAATCTACCAGTAAAAAAGTTGTATTTTATCCTTTAAGCAGAGCACTACCACAACGCTAATATTAACCATTCAATTTTCTTTCCTTTCTGAGTTTTAGGCAATGAAATTGTGTATAAATGAGATATCTTGCATCACACATACTCATATACAAGGTTGTTACTCAAAAAACATCATTAGTTACCTCACTGCTTATTACTTTACCTTCCTGTTCCTTTATTTACTGGGTAGCTACCTGGGGTCTACAGAAAGACAGTTTATAAAAAGTGGCACGCCACGCATACTGTCGCTGCAGTAAAGTACAAAAATGGAAAAAGAGGTGAAGTTTAGAGGGGGTTTGTGAGTGTATGGGTGGATGATTTTAACGTGGACATCAATGGAGGTTTTCTCTGTTTAAAAGCCTCTAGTGGACGAGGGAAAACTCCAATATATGGCACTTCTGGATGGCTTTACTTTTGCCTGATGAAAGTGTGATAACATGGTGTATGCTGCTTGGGCATACATCAGTGGGCATATTTGGAGTCTGCATGAAGAAATATAAAGCTGTAAAATCCACAAACAGGAAATAGGAAGCTATGATGAAGTCAAGCTAATACACGCTACCAGAGGCTACAAACATTTTGAAAGCTGAAGATCCCAGCAGCTAATCAGCTATGGGTTCTTATGTCAATTAGATCTATAAACACTTTTTCAGGAAGACCTGCATCCCCATTCAGACCAGTCATAGCTTTTACTGAAAGCACCAAAGGAAATTATATTGATTATAAAATATATTCTTGCATAGCATTAGCATTTTTGGGCTTCTGACAGCAGAATGATTTTGCACAGCAGCTGATTGATCAGATCGATCAGCTAATATAAGAGACAGAGGAGTTTCCTTCCACTGATCTGTAGTCAAATAAAGTCAAGTCAAATAAAAGAGCTCCAACAGAATATAAAATACAATGAGCAATAATCTTGTTTTATTCTGTGAAGCATGTGGACACATGACCAATTAACTCACTCAAATCAATCACTATGGCAACGTGTCCAGAGGAGGACACACACACAGAGGAATGGACATACTACTTAACCAGATCAGAAATTCACACATAGGGCACACAGCTCAGGTAACACAGGAACACATGTTTCTGCTGTTTATCAGTCATTTTGTTACTCATTATTTAAGAGTAATGCATTACTTCACTTGGTTCCCTAAAAAATAATATTGAGTATTATTAATATCATTATTGGTATTAATTTTGCTTTTCTAAAATTGTAAAGAATTTTGGCTCAGTGGGTTAAACTACTTTACTCTTTTTTTAACCTACTTATTGATATATTTAATTGTAACTTTGTAATTATTTTATACTTTCTTAAGTATTAATGTTTACAAATTTTATTAGGATTTCATATGTTTTTGCAAAAAGATGTCACTGAACACTGTACAATCATGTGTTTATCTTTATGGAATGATGAATAATTGAAAGGAAATTGTTCCTATCTGATGTCCCATCCATCTTTAATTTTTTTTTTTTTAAACTGTTAAGGTGAATGTTTTTTTTACCATTTTCATACGTAATGGGTGTGCCTATTTTAAAGGCTGTCAGCCATCACACATACTCCCATGCTGCTTTATATTGGCATGGTGTTTAGTACATCCACTTAATGCAGTTCAGACTTCACTTCCAAGTTCGGACATCAGTTTCAGGCAGCATCATACATGTCAACAGTGGAGGACATTATGATAATTCATGCTCACAGGGAGACATAAAATAGAGCAGTGCAATCTACAACAGTGTTCAGTTCAGCCATTAAGTACATTACTGCATATTTTCTGATGGTTTTGCTCTGTTTGCTACATCTGGATATGCATTCAAATGTTTCTAACAACATTATAAAATGTGCACATAATGAATGCAGAAAACGGCCGCACTCCTTTTGCCCAGCAGACTACAAGTGGAGGTGTTTTTTTTTATCAAACATTAAAAACACCTTTTAAATGTCACATGTTAATCTGTTAAATAAGACCTATTTAATACTACAGAAGATTCAAAACATTCACAAAAACGATGCAAACTTAAAACAAAGTAACACAAATATATCATCTACAGAGAAGCAAAGTTACCACAAAATCAATATGGAAATGTTACAAACACAAGAACCTGAAAGAGATCATTTGACCATAAAGTTTAAAACTACAACACAGTGAGAAATAATTGGCTGTTAAGCCTCTGAAATAATAAATACTTCTCAATCTTAATTTTATGTAAATAAAGATTTTCTAAAGAGTCCATCACTTTCATGATGTAACACTGGTTGAAATTAGCAAACTTTTCTTCTTTTTGTGATGTGATTTGTGTGGAGATAAAGTGGAAAGGGACATTTTTCTGCTGAATGTTTACAATAGAAATAATGTCTTTGAATGCAGCCTATAGAGAATGTCCTCATGCTGAGTTCAAAGGTCTGAAACAGCACAGACTTATGTAAAAGAATTTTCTAAATAGAAAAAGAAAGTCAGGAGAAATTGCTGATCTGTTAACCTCAGAGAGAAAAGTGGAATTAACAAAAGAGCTGAAGGAAGCAGTGTGCAGCTTCTGCTGTTTGCTATCCGTACAGTTGCATTAGTGTGTAAGTCAGCTGCCGGCCACTCAGGCTGTAATCTTCAAATACAGCGGCCGGGGTAAAGAAGAAAAGATAATTATGTTCTGTAATTAGGTTCAGGCAGAGTCAAACCAATTACAGAGTCCATGGAATGTATTAATCTGAGCTCTGCATTCAGACTGTAAGAAGTCATTAAGCATCTGACGGCAGCTCAGAGTCGGTTTAACTAATCCCGTACAAATACAAGACGTTCGGGAAAACATGACCCTCCCATTCTCTTTTTTCCTTCTACTTTGATTAGTTAAAGTACAAGTACCGGTGGAAGTGGTGCTGTTGTGGATGCTTTGGTCAAATCTGGCAGGAAATTATCCTCTTTAAATATGATTGACATCTTTGCTGTTTGCCTGATTAAAACCTCCTACAGGGGCTTCATGTATTTATTCATATGAATCTAATAGTTCTCAACATCAGCATCTCCTGGATGCTCATTCTTAACTTCATCTACTTGTGAAGGTACCACATGGAAAGATCTGGATAATAAGTGTGAACTTTACTTGAAACATAAATTACATTCTCAAAACTCTGTGGTTGTTTGGCAAAAGAGTCTTTTTCAATAATTCAGCACAAGCTGGGATAGACCCCAGCTACCTTCAACCCTAATTTGAACAAAGTGGTATATAAAATGGACAGATGGATTAGTGCTCCAAAAATGATGTCACTACATTGCGGCTCCAGATTGCGGTTTTAAAGACCATAAATATGTGTTCAGGTTTTTCATGAGTCTATTTCCCAAGAAAAAATACATCTAAGCACCAGGTAAAAAGTTACCAAGAGGTCTTCCATCTTTGTCTTCGTCTTCTTCTGTGGTGTTCTGCAGAACATGTTGCGTATCACAAACCTTCTAGACCCATTGCGTGGGGGGACCCCTTCCACATTAGAGGATCTCGACTCTACTGGAAAACCAGTAGGGTAGAGTCGATTAGGTACTAATGGAAAAGTGGCTTTAGAGATGGGGTGAGAAACTCAGACATCTGAGAGGATCTCAGTTAAGCTGCTCCTCCTCTGCAGCAAGAGGAGGCAGATATGGTGGTTAGGATATTTCCTGAACTTCTCTGGTGATGGGGAAGGCTGGGCTTCTCTGTTTAGGCTACTTCCCTCAACCTTGTATAACTAGGATAGATAAATGCTTGTAATATTTATTGTTAATGTGTGCAGCAGTGTTTTCTAAAGGCTAGCTTGAAGATTTCTACTCATGAAAAACTATCAAACACATTAATGAGCAGAAACATTCAGACTCCATAACAGACATGTGCCACGTCTTCAGTTTTCTCCTACAAATTCAACATGTTTATGCACATTTTACATTCATGAAGCAGCAGCTCATTATTTATGCATTCGCGGATTATAAATTTCAAGTCTCAGTTTGTATGAGCGTGAACTTGAGTGTTTTACTGGATGTGATGCTGAACTGTTTGCTGTACTCTTGAGTAATCCCCATCAAGCAGTAGCGTCTGAAGAAGTGGACTTTAAAAAGTGGAGCGTTAGATGCTGACAGTCGCTTCCTCTCACTGCAAATTCTTCCTTTGATGTGACACTCATGCAACTCTGCTGATGATTAGATGGCATCACAGACCAACTTATTCTCACTTTGCCAGCCATCTTTAGTCTTTTTCCTTGTGTTTTCACTGGGGAGGATTTGCTCCGTTTCAAACATGACAGAGATGTTGAGGATTTGTTCTTAGATGATCAAGGAGTGGCAGTGAAGATCTGCCAGGGGCACCAGACGCTCTTGTTTTTGTGTTTTATCGTCTTATTTTTGGGATTGTCTTTTAAAGAACTGGCAGTGAGGTTGCAGGGCATGCTGTTTGTTCCCCTTGTCTACTTCCTGTTTCCTTTTTTATATTTTTTCTCTTTTTCTCTCTGCAGGTAACGACTTGTTTCTAGTAGCGGTCCATGAATTGGGTCACGCTTTGGGTTTGGAGCACTCGAACGATCCGAGCGCCATTATGGCTCCTTTCTACCAGTACATGGACACACACAACTTTAAGCTGCCTCTGGATGACCTGCAGGGTATACAAAAAATCTATGGTGAGCGCTTCAGATTTTCTTCAAAGAATCTGGTCATTACCAGGTTTTAATATGAGGCCCAAAAAAACGTCAGATTAATAATACATGGTTATATAGCACTGTCATTATTTACTGAGCAAATACATAGACATTATATAAAAGCCTTTACTGCTTTCGCTAAAAGGATCAGTACCTGGACACCATGCAGTCATGAAGGGGGAAATGAACACAGCAACTACGTGCTGCTAAAGATAGTTTTCTTCAATATGCTGAGTGGATGCAGTTTTTACACTTTGATTCTGACTTAAAATTTGCGATTTTCTGTTTTTTAAAACTTTATGTTTAATGAAAAAATATGTAAAAGTGTTTCTTAAACATCAGAGTTATTACCTGGTTCCCATAGTAACACTCAAATGTACAGTTCTTATGATAATGTTGATGAATGCAACATGGTCTGCGTTGGCTTTGTAATTAATCTTACATTGTTTTCAGTAATGAGTAGTTTATAGTCTTCTTTCCTGTTTTGTTTTAAGTTTCCTCTTTGCGTCCTATTTTCTCTTCACCTGGTTTGTGTTTACTGATTACCACACCGGTTTACTGTTAATAGTTCACTCTTCTCTTTATAAACCTGTTTTTATGTATCACTTTTTTCTGTCTTGGTTTTCCTCATGGTATTTTTTTATTTTTCAGTCTGTTTTGGTTTCTTGTCTTTTCTAGTTTTGTTTTGTTACATTTTTTACATTCTTGTTCTATACAGTTCAGTCCAATTAAGGGTCTCAGTAAAGCTGGCACATGTCTCAGTTTTTTGCAGGCGAGAGGCGGGTACACTCTGGACAGGTTACCAGTCCATCGCACTTGTTTTGTTACCTTTTTAGTTAAACAGCTCATGCAGTGCTTTATGTTCTTTGCTTTAATGAATCCTGTTATCCTACATCTACCTGCCTCCAGTCTCATCCTGCATTTCAGTTGTGTCTCTACACCATCCTTATGAGTGTTTATCTGAAACCTGAGGCTTTTAATATAACTCCTAAAATCAAAAATAACTACACAAATTTTGGACTGTGTGTGGTGTAATGGAACCATCTGAACACGAGACCTCACTAAAAGCAAAAACTTGCAAAAGCAAAAACAGCACATGGTGGATATGAATTATTAATCCTCAAGCTTAGCCAGACTGAATTATGAAGAATGCTCAGTGTCCAGAGCGCTGTGTGGGTGATGGAAAGCTGATAAACATCATGCAGAGTAGCACAGCTTCTGTCCAGAAAAGAAATATTAAGAACACAGTGTGTTCATTTTATTCTCATTTACACCAGATAAATGTTGTACCTTTTATAGGAGATGAGAAGAGGCTTCACATTTCTGTCATCTCTCCTTTTTAAGTGCACAAAGCACATTGATGCCTGCCAGCAGAAGACATGCTTCCTGAAAGGCTGCTTTTGTAATGTTCTGTAACATCTGTGATGCCAAGACACAAAGAGGAGGCAGAGAGAAGAAACTAGACTGTCTGTTGGATCCGAGATAACATGTTGTTGAGGAATATTTCCATCCACATCATCCATCATATTCCACAAGCAGCCTGATAAGCTTCACGTCTAGAACCTGCAGCATTTATTCAGTGGACTTTTTGTTCCTCCTCGCTCTGGTTCCCTTTAATCAGCAAAGCTGGAAGGTTATCTTCCACAGAACAAAAACTCATCGTCACACTAAAGGTCATGATACGCAGCTGACATTTTGAATCAGCATAGAATGGAAATACTGACCACAAGCGTGCGGTCAACACAGTTTTTCCACTGCTCTTCAGTGCTCTGCGTGGATAAAAGAGTCTGTTATTTCATCTGCTGAGGGTTCAACCCATTTGACTTGCTGCTCTGTTGCTTTTTAATCTGGAAATACCACCAGCTTCATCAGAGAATTTCATTTCACAAACAGACGGCTGAAGTAAAGGTGACTTCAGTGTTTCCCAGTTATTTCCTTAAGGACCACCGCCCTACATGTCTTACACTGGTTCCTACCCTACTGTGACGTCCCCTGCAGGAAATGTTCTGCAGGGGCTGTCTGATTACAAAAGTGACTGCATCTGCATCCCCAATTGAGGTGGGGTTTTTGGAGACGACCTGGTTTATGTTGCTTAAAAATTAAGTGTTTTGGAATCTTTACCACTTGTATCTGCCTCTCCTTTATTGCTGTCCCTGAGTGGGACATAACACCTACTCACCTGATTCACAATAATGAACTTCCTCATCCGTCTGGTGCCATATACTTCATTCAGGTGTTGTTAAAGTAGGGTTGGCTCTAAAATATGCAGAGTACTGGTACCTGTGGACCAGGATTGGGAAACACTGGGATACTTCTTTAATAAGGTTATGAAAATGTGAAATTTAGCTCAGAGTGAAAGATTTCCAGATTGATTTGCTATTTTTAACATTGCTGATTTAAATTGGACCCTGAACATGCTGAGCAACAGGTCTTCCTTAGTGAAAAGCAGCAGTGAAAACATCAGTGATCGTTGTTGTTCTTACTCCAGGCATTCCCACAGCCATGCTGGAACCCACCCGGCCATTACCCACATTACCTTCTCGACGGACCCACTCTACTTCAGAGCGGAAACATGACCGGCATTCACGTCCACCCCGTCCACCTGGTGACCGTCCTGCGCTGCCCGGCAACGGCAAACCTAACATCTGTGACGGCAACTTCAACACTGTGGCCTTCTTCAGGCGGGAGATGTTTGTCTTCAAAGTGAGTAGAGATGACATTGGTGCATGATGTTGGGTTTGAAGGGGAGCAAGGGATCCCAGTTTCAGCTTTAGCTTGTTGAGCCAAATGCTTCTCCATTTATAATTCCTGGGTGTTACCTCCTACAGACAATGAGTCACACAGCCTTGGGTTGCTATAAAAAAAAGGTGACTGGTATATTTAGATAAAGGTTAATTGGATGTTAAGAAGGCAGAGTACAAGATTTAACTCCTTGCTGAAACATGTGGATATCATTAAAAATCTGCTTACTAAAACTAGTCTGTCTCAACCAAATCCAGCTCTGAGATTTAGGATTCAGCTGTCATCACAGTTCTGTGCAGTACCGATCCAAACCTCATTTCTATATCATTTGTCTCCAGCAGTCAGACTTTGTCTCTTAAAGTGATCTCAAGAAATAGCTTTAGAATTTCTGAAGGTCTTTCAAACTTTTTTTTGCTACTTTTTCCCTTAGATCTGTCCTTTTCAGAAGAGTGTGTGTTTTTGTTTGTTTGTTTATTAAGCTACTTAACTCTGCCCTATGAGTCATTCACACAAAAAAAGCTCCCTATAGTTTAATCTGAAAAACAGCAACAATAACACAAATTGACAGACAAAAAATAGGATTTTTGTTGCAATAGAGGGATTCTAAAATAACCATTAGCTGCAACTTGGCATGTCACAGCATGGTGTGGAGCATGTCTGTAAAACTTCTGAAGAAACTGGACAAGTCAAAAACTCTGGCTTGGGACCTGATAGATGCATCTAGACCAGGGCTACTCAATTAGATCCTACGAGGGCCGGACCCTGCAGGTTTTCATTGTATCCCTGTTTTAACACA
>JBAMHV010000003.1:5624653-5641280 GCA_037177535.1 Pseudomugil gertrudae
CACACGCAAAATTGCGTGTGAACGCCCCAATTTACATATTCATTGAGGCAAAGGTACTATTTGAGATGGACGCGCAAAGACGCAAACCCGTGATAGACGCAAACCCTTTTGCTCACTGTTAGTACATCAGTTTGTACTTTTTTTAGCGTGAGCAATGAGTTGCACGCATTTTAGTACACGCAAACCTTTAGTAGATTTGGCCCATGGTCTTAACATAATTTAAAATGTTTCAATTGACAGGAAACCATCTGAACCCACACAGGAATGTTTAAAATACTATTATTCAAAGCATGCTTTCCTAAATGTAGAGGGGATGGCCAGAGGATTTCCATGCTGCAACACACCTGATTCAAATTACAGCTTGTTTTCAAGGTCTGCACAAGCCTCCTAATGACCCATTAACCCCTTATGACCCCTTAACGTATCATATTTTTTTATACATACTGTTTCTGAGACATTTTACTTTACATTATGGGAAAAACTTTACTCAAAACCCTTGTTCACCATGCGATACTGGTCTCCTGCACCTTAGTGAATAGCAGAAAGATTACAGTATAATAACTTTGACATATACCGTGGTAATAAATAGTAAAAAAAAATTCAGATTTTGTTAAAGGGTCAAATTAAGTAAAAATTTAATGTTTCTGCCTAGTTTGTCTTAATTTAGGCATGAATTGGTTAATAATTTGACTCAAGGTGTATTGTAACTTATTTTAGTCTTTATAAGGGGGAAACCAATCAGCTTGTATTCATTAACTAAAAATAAATAACAACAAAACACTTTCCTGCCCAGACTGTGACTCGTTCTCTAAATGATCATTATGTTCAACTCCTGCTTTCAGGGAGATGGTGCAGGATTTAAGATCACTTTACTGAAATTGAAACTAAATTTGATATCCATGTTTGTTCCTGACCTTCAACACTTCATATTGAACCTTCTTTAATCCTGTCATCTTTGTCAATTAACTGACACATTACAGACAAAAGCCTGATGCTTGGTGTTTCACAACTTGAAGTCAGATTTGTGCTTTTTCATGAATAATAGACAAAATTATATGAAGTCTCAGCCAATTAGCAGCAGAATACAAATTTGTTTAGAGTAAGAAACCTGCCTTTCACCACCTCTGATGATTGAACAGTGACCCACTGACCTGGCATCTTCCTCTGGGGGAGCCATGAACAGCAGAGAAGGATCTGAGTGTTGCACAGTGACAGGGCGCTACAGTCGATCGGGCGCCAGAAATTGGCCTGCAGGAACTCTAAAGACAGCAGATGAATGTGTGAGACTGTTTTATTTTGTTATTTGAAGGTGTAAGAGCAAAAAAAAACACAGCTAGCACCTTTTTGCTGTTGAGCTGCTGCAGTCATGTAAAACAGAGATCGGGCTGTCACATACCTTTGTCAGATGTTATAGTCAGATGTAGCAATTACAAAGAGTTATTGGTACAGACTACATGTTGGTCACTGACCAGTTCTTCTCTGTTGCTACTTGGGTCACTTAGTTGTGAAAAGGAAGTAAAATGTGTATTGATAAACCTCTGAATCATGGGTAAGTCCATGCGCAAGTGTGCAAAAAGTTATTTCCTAAACATTTTTGATTCAGTGGAATGTGAATATATAAAATAGTCATTCGGGTCAGGACAACTAGACAGTGGAACTGTTTCTTCCCTCAAGCCATCAGGGAAATGAATCAACTGCATTAACCATTCAGGAAAGCTGGAGATGAACGATGTACTTCCATTTTTCTTATTTTTACTTGTTTATTTTTCCCTCGAGACCTACCAAACTTTAGGGACATAGTCAGTACCTTGTCATAGCCACGCTAATTTTAAAGTTTATCTTAACACATGTTCAATCCATCCATGTTTTTAAAATAAATCTACTCAAAATGATCATGATCACTGTCAACATTATAATCTACATCATGGGCAGCATGGTGGAGCAGTGGTTAGCGCTGTGGCCTCACAGCAAGGTCACTGGTTCACGCCCAGAGGGTTGTCCAGTGACCTTTCTGTGTGGAGTTTGCACATGTATGCGTGGGTTCTCTCCAGGTACTCCGGCTTCCTCTCACCCTCAAGACATGCATGTTAGGTTAACGGCTAGGGTTAAAATGACTGCTTATCATATGTAAGTCGCTTTGAATAAAGGCATCTGCCAAATGACTGTAGAATAGAAAATCACGTGTATATACATAATCTTATTATACATATCATTATCATTATCATCTATATATTCATTATCATCTATAATAATATAATAATCCTCATCATTGATACATACCTTCTTATCATCTTAACTGACGTCAACATAAGAATTGTTGTCATCAATATAAATGCGATTGCCATTAATATAATCCCCATTAAAATCATTTTTAGCATCTGGAGTGATTATCCAATTCATCACCACTTGCACCATCACCAACATCAATATCATCAACATCATCATCACTATATCATCATCAACATCACTAACATCATCAACATCACCAACATCATCATCAATCAATTAACATCTCCTGCATCAATTTCATTGTTGACGTCATATTCATCATCGTTTTCATGTTCATCAGTGTATCTATCAGCATAGTCAGGATGAGTATTAATTATCACCATTTATCTATCATCGTCATAATCATCATCATCATCATCATCCGTGTTCGTATGTAAGGAATTAAAATCAAAGTCAAATAAAGTTTTATTTAAAAAGCACTTTTAAGATATTAAAACCAAACCACAAAGTGCTTTACACATTTACTTCACCTCGCACTGTCGCCACCATATCCACAGTCCACGTCTCCAGTGTCACCACAAGCTATGCACCTTCCACAGCGCCGCCCGCGTGGGACCAGAGTCTCCCGGTGAGACAGTAATGTAGACCTAAGTGTCACCAGCATAATAATTACAAAATAGTTTGTTTCCTTGATCCCAAACTTTGGGAGCATGCATGTAGATCCTGAATTATAGGGGGTCTAAAATAAAAATGATAGATTCATTTTATGGTCTGGCTTTCAGGTTAATATTTGTGCAGCATTTACAGCTGCATTAATGAATGCTAGCAGTATGCAGCTGTAGCAGTATGGACCTAAATGGCCCCTGTGCACTAAAAGCTAACATGAAAGGGTCTTGAGTGACCTGGAGTGATGAGAATATATTGATCCCACTTTTACAGAACTAACAACACTGCTTTTGTCAGATGTGTATAGAAGGAGGATAATCATTAGTCAATCAAAATATCAATTTGATATCCAAGAGTCAATCAAAATATCAATTTGATATCCAAGTTTCACATTTCACACATTGAAATATCCTTAGGCAAGATAAATAACACTTTTCCCCAGTAAGTTGGTTTGTATTAACAAATTTGTGTTTTATAGACCCAAACTGATTAGGTCAGACCAAAGGTGGACTTTTAAAATAAATATAATTATATTAGTTTGACCTGAAATATTCCAAACTTGAGCTTTTAGTTGAATTTCCCCCAGTATATTCTGTGTGATTCAGTATGGCCTGGACAAAATCAAGTAGTTACAAATGCTTGCTAAGGTTAGTTTTCACCAAGTAACCACTGACCAATAATAAAAAAGAAACCCATTGATAGGTCAGGACAGAAACAGCTCATTTACAGACTTGGAGTTTTTGTTTATATTTTGGTGTTTAAATCTAATGTGGGGTTCACCAGAATCTGTCCCAGTATAAGCAGCAGGAGAGGCAGCAAGTTATCCTGCATGTTGCTCTATGACGTGTCCTTTGTCACATCCTTTCTTTATTTTACTGGACACAGGTTCACTTGCAAGCAGTGTGTCTGTCTATGGATACAGAGCAAGTTTTGTTTAAAGCAGACCAAACAGGGAGCATGAATGCAATCAGAAAGTTGCATAAAGTTGTCCAGATAATGCTTTTGGGTTACTTCTGCATGTTTATGTCCTCGTGGAACTCAAATGAGCTTCAGACATTCAGCTCTTGTCCAGAGTTAGACCCATAAATGATCCATAAAGATGCACAAATCTGTAAAGCTGTGAAATTCCTTGATTTGCATGGTGAATCATGCTGCAGAGCCGCTTTGCACATCTTGCTGCTCTCACAATGATCTTCAGCACCTTACACAGTCTGTTGCTTTGCCATTTCTGTTAAAAAAAATGCAGAATAAAAAATGTGTCCTGCTTTTACTGTAGAAATGAAAATACACAATTTTATATACAGTATCTGTTGTTTAAAGGTAATATTCAACTTCCTTAAAGGGCTGAAAACATAAACTACGAGTATAAGGAAGGAAATTTGACCAGCCAATAACTAATACATATATTAGATAATGTGCACCCATCTGTCTGTGTGACTGATAAATGTGTGTTTTACAGGCCCAGTTACCTCCCAGTTACAACATCCATCTCACAGACATTACATAACATAGCCTTTAAAAAAACAAGCAACACTGGGACCAAACTAATGTTGCTGCCTCTAACAGTTGCATCACAGAGGAAAACTTATTTCCTTTAATGAGATCCTGCACCGTCGGTTATTACAAAGGCTGAGAACAAGCCATACATGGAGGTCCATTTCTTGTACTAAAGTGTTTGGAGGAATCAAAGGGCTTCCCTGGTGGCTGTAGTAGGAGATTTTATAGAAAACAGATCACGCTACAAGTATATTCTTTTTGGTTTATTTGGGCTGTGAGTCCAGTTTATCTGCAGATATATAAATGTACTGTATTATTAGCTATTGATGTTTACTACATGTTGGTAGTCCTTGGAGGTTTTCAAAAGGGGGCTCCAGACACTGGATTTATTATATATTATTTTTTTAAAAAAACTTTATTGCCAAAATCTGGAATCTAAGACAGATCTGCAGAATTTGCTGAGGATGTTTAAAGCTAATTAAAGAAAATCATAATCTGTGTCAACTCTCCTGAAGTCTGGAATTTGTTTAATCCTAACAGAACGGACTAGTACTGATGAAGCTGGTTAGTACATCTGAATTTGGTCATCTTGCCTATGCAATGCTTCAGACCAGACATCACACAATAACATTAGACTATAAATATAGACTTTCATTAAATCTGTGGAGAGGTCAATGAGAAGAACAGATTTACAAAAGTTGTTCAAAAGACTGAAACTGAAACACTTAACTCCTGACTCCTAATAAAACATTTATAAATCATGACCTTAACTGTGAGTTTTATGTAATCTGTTATGAAAGCTGTACACTGCCGACAGAATGCACTAAGATATTTTTTGGGATGTACCTCAATTCTGGATTAGGGCATGTTGAGACAGGAAGGGGTTGTCCTAGCCTGTGATATTTGCCTTTAAAACAAAAGACTTTACAGCTGAGAAGTCAGGTGTAATGTTCTTTCTATTTATCACAGGGAAATTGCTTCATAACAGTTCTTTGAGATTGGAAAAGTCCTAAAATTAAATTGAAAGATTAAAATTAGATTAAACTTTGAAAATGAAAATTCAGCAGAAAGAAAAACTGGATAGACTGATAACCCAGTTTCAATAATCTTTATCTCCTCAGGTGGGCAAATTCCAGCAGTAAAGCCTGACCACTTACATTAGCAGCAACACAAAGCATGTACACTCACCGGCCACTTTTTTAGATCCACCTTGCATGCAGTTGGCAGTGTTTTTCCTGCTTGAAAATATGCATTAATGTGCCTACAATCAAAAGGTCGAACTCAGGTTGGTACTAATGACATTGTAAAAAGGGTCTATAGGAAACATAACTGTTCCTCAGGCTTCAGTATAGCTTTGTGGAAAATGTCAAATGTGGACTGTCTTTAAAATCTCACAAGTTAACATTGGTTATGTGTTTCTGCTTCCCTAATTTTCCATTTAACAGAAGTTACACCTGCTGTAACCAAACTGTACAATACATTAGGCAAGGCAAGTTTATTTATATAGCACCTTTCATGTACAGGACAGCTCAAAGTCCTTTACATTGAAACAGAAAATCATAAAGAAATTACAATAAAATCACAACGAGTAAGTGTTTGTGTATCATGACATGAATGTGCGTGTGCATGTATAGTGACGTGTATGGTCCACAGCCGTACACAGTTCACCGTCTGATTGTATGGCAACAGTGCGCTTGTCAGGAGATCCAGCAAGGAAAGGTCGGGTCAGAACAGTTATCCGACTTGCTTCTGCAGGAGAAAAAATTCCAAACCATTTGGGGGAGAGCCAGATTAGATGAGGCATGTTTTGGTTTCTAGGTCATTGTTTTGTGACCTTCAGTTCTGCAGCTGGGATCCTGTAGCCCAAACAGCCGAATCAGATGGTTAATTTGCTGCACCTTCCTCGCGACCCATCGCTCGCTCAAAACAGTTGGAAAGAGCCCGAATGAGTTCTGGTAACACAAGCAATCTGCCAACCTGAGCCAGGATGGCATCCAGCTTTGTTCCCTGCTCCTCGATAGCAAGAGTCAGAGTTATCAGGGAGCAAGAGATGCACTGAACATCTGCTGCAATCCCACGCAGCAGCTTCAGGAATTTGGAGTACACCAAATATGAGAAATCCCATAATCATGAAGCCGAAAATGTATAGATCCTCGACGTCCTCAACTGAGAGAATCCCGAAACACACCGGGTGCCAGCGGCCCCATGGGTCCTCAGCAAATCCAGCGGGAAAGGGAGAGGAAAAGTAGCGTCCGCTCTGCTCAAGAGCCAAAGAGAATCTGGATCTGGATCTCCACTAAAAGTTACAGTAAACATTTGTTCCCAGTGACAATCCCAACATATCCTGAAAATTTAATAAAAATCCATCAATAACTTTTTGAGTTATGTTGCTAACAGGCAAACAGACAAACTCCGGCAAAAACATAACCTCCTTGGCAAAGGTAATAAGGCTGAGAAATTCCCAAACTCTGACACCATTCTTTACAGCAGTGGCTAAGCATTTTGGGGAGAGTAATATGCATATGTTGATATACATAATTTATACAACAAAAGTACAGTATTAATTCTGGTTATATGTTTATGTATCTGGAGCTGCAAAAGATAAAGTTCAGTGTTTTGAGTCTTAAAAATGTATTTTATCAATTATTTGATTAGAAATCTAAATTTTAAGAAATGATTAACTGATCAATAATTAGTAATTAGATCAAGAATTATATATTGTCAATAAAACAAAAAGTTTGCTTTGAGTTAAATGACCATCAGTGGTTATTTTTGGATATTTTCTATGACGTTAAACATCCTCTCTGTAGAAATAGGCCAAGGCACGTATGATGTTGGGAAAATGATGCTGTATGAATGCTGCATTATGATCAAGAACATGATGATCTTGATGCAAAACATCATATAGAATAACAATATGTGTTTCAGTCAATTGCACTCAGGCATGTGAAGTTTAAAGGTTAGTTTACAGTGAATATTGGTTAGAATGAGATTTTCCGTATTTGATGTTGCAACTGGAAAGGACCAGTCAGATTCCAGGGGTAGCTCTCAGGACTATTCTTTGGAGAGAAACCCATTTGTAGACACTACTTGAGGTTATGAATGTTTTAATTATTTAATACTTGGAAATTATTTTATTTGAAGTAATAATGTGTTCGGTTTCCCAACTATAATAGAGATTCCTCCACATAACTCGAGCTGTCACTCAGAAAGTGAAGACTAGCTGTTTCTTATTGTAGAAGTAAAACTAATTATCAACAAATGTGTTATTTAGAGCATTTAAAACATATTTGGGAACCTTTGAAATTTCCTACTTTTCAAAATCAACAGCACATCAATGTTTTTGTCTGACTTTACTGAGAAACAAATCTGATTGATTTGTCCTCTTTTCCTCATTCATACATCTGCCATTCACACATGTCCCACCCATCTTTCTCTCCTCAGACTACACCTACTTTTACAAGGGACAGGATTATTGGAAGTTTGACAACCAGAAGTTGGCAGTGGAACCTGGATATCCAAAATCCATATTGCGTGACTGGATGGGCTGCGACCAGTCAGATATGGAGCGCTCTGGTGGTAACCGCGGAGACCGCCAGCTGCCCCTGGATGACGTAGACATCATGGTGACCATTAACGACGCTCCTACGACAGTTAATGCCATAGCTGTGGTGATACCCTGCATCCTGTCGCTGTGCATCCTAGTGTTAGTGTACACAATCTTCCAGTTTAAAAACAAAGGAGTCCAACAGAGCACCATGATGCAGCATTACTACAAATACCCAGTACAGGAATGGGTATGACAAGCACTCCATTTTAAGGCTGGAGCCGTGGTCATTTGTAGACTAGCTAATGTTGGCTAATGCCCAACAGTGTTAGCTAAGGAGCGATGGTAACAAAAAAGTTCTTTGGGAGTAGATTTAGACTTTGGCTTAAGGTATTTGTGTCAATGTTTCAAGTTGCTTAGAATAAAACATGACTGAAAGGAAGAACTGAGACAGAAAACTGATCAACTTCTTCACAGCTGACTTCATATGTAAATGATGGAAATGAACTTCATCTGGGACCTACAACACAACATTTCTTTTTCAGTGAAGGTTTAAAAAAAGAAAAAGGATTTGTGGCTTACAGAATATGCTCCTTTAAGCCAGACCCTACCTACAAGTTTGTCCTGATAACAAGGTGTACACATGAACTACTTAAGTTATCGAGCTAGAATATATTCAGTGAAAAAGAAAAAAAAGACAATTTAAAACTAAACTTGAAAACAAAATATAGGTAGAAAGGCCATAACAAAAAAGAACCAAGGATCTCTCTGTAGATCGAAGAATTCTGTTTATTTTGAACTGTAATGGGATGTAAAACAGAGGACCTTTTTCTCTCGTTTCTACCACTTGCAACAAAACACACTCATCACCATCTATTTCACCAAGGTTAAACTCCTTTCAGTTAATTTCACAAAAACAAATATTGATTTGCACAACCTACACTGATAGACTTTTAGAGATAAAGAGCAGTGAGTCGTCAGCATACAGTAACATCTCCTCTATAGCCTTATTTCTGTCAGCATATTTGTGCCACATAATCAGAAACCGCAAATATCAAGTAAAACTGAATCTTTCAGATTATAAAGGAAACAAAAAATATTCCTGACTTTCCATTTAATTATATTATCATCAATGTGTTATCATTTTTGGTAATGCTTCAAATACATTTTGGTTCTTAATTATGACTGTAGTAATAAAAGCAAGTGATCAAATTCTCTGATAGGACATGTTTTAGTGATTGTACAAGTAGAAATAGTCACTAAATCAGAGGAAAATTGCCTTTCAAAACAATATTTGCACTTTCTTGATCTTATTTGTGAATGTTTTGATTTCTTATATATGCATTTGTAATTAAATTTCCTTTGTTTTTCTTTAGCATGCATCTTCCACCAGCAGGCAAATTTATTTGTGTAGGATTTACTTTGTATTTCCATGTTGTATAACTTATTGCTACTTTGAATGTTTAGATATTTTGAAAAAGTATACATTTTTGATGAAAAACGTAATTTACAATTAGCTCCTTAAAAAGGACCGGTATGTGTCTGATTGGTTATTCCTGCAGTTTGACTTGACAACTGCTTGCAATTGTTTCCTGAAGGTTTGACTGAGGTGGTGTTAAGGATTCACAGGAAAATATTTAGTTAATTTAAAACTTTATGGAGACATTTTTACGAGTACCTACTGGAAAAAAAGGAGAGAAAAGAAACAGATCTGACACCACAGTGAGGGAGCAGAGCTTGTATTAGTATGCTGGGTTTGTCAAGGCGACATCCACTGAACTTAATGAAGTACTTCAGTTCACAGAGCTCTTATAAGGGCCACTTGTTCTCCACATCCCTTAATTTTATCTTGCTATCGTTTCTCTCTGTCTGTCAGTAATTCTTTCCGTCCATCTGGCCTCTCTGCTCCTTGTCTATCCAATCATTCCCCCCTTGACCTCCAGCTGACTCCATCTGTGCTGCTCTCACTCTTCACTGACCTTGACGTCTTTCTGGGTTCAACCATCTGTGTCCAGAACTTGTTTAACAAACTTGCATTGTGGATTTAATTTGTGTTTTCGTCACGGAGTGTGTAAATTGGGGGCTGTTGTCAAAAGTGCCAAATCTCTGTGTTTGACTCAAGACACATGCTGAGTTACATTTCATTTGTGTCAATGATACTGAAAGCCACGTTTGATCATATTTCTGCATCACCTCCCAGATGAACACAAAACTGAAGCTGTAACAGTTTAGAAAAAAAGAAATTATGAATTGCTATATTTTTAGGTCTGACTGAATCCTGCCATCCCTCCTGTGTGGATTAATGAAGTTTCATACTTGTGTCAAAAAGATTTTGAGATGACTGTCTTAGTTTTTCTTCAGGAATATTTTAATGATGTGGCTAATGGTTAATAAGAAAAGAAAAAAGTATAGGGTGACCAGTGAATTCGTTAGCTTATTGCACTATATGCTTAGGCTGGAAACAGTGTATGAAATACACGGGAACCGTAGGTTTCTGGAAACCTCAATAATAGTGTTTAATGTCAAAAACTAAATTTTGTTTACAAGGTTTAAAAGTTATACACTATATTAACTTCACAAAAGCTAACTGTTATTGCAAACACAGAAAGTAATTTGTCTCAAATTGGAAAAGCTAAACATAATATTAATATTGCAGAGTAAACTAATAGAAAGATGAATGATATGAATGGTGATCAATAAATCACATTAACCTTTAAGCCTATGCCTTTGCACATTCCACACACTGGTTAGCCAAATGTATAACACTGGATCTTTGTCATATAGCTTTTGTCACCTTTTGTTATTAATTTAGAAAACTCCAATTTATTTTTCATGAATTTCATACATCTATTTTATATTGCACCTTATCAAACAGAAACCTTTGTAAAACAAAAAACAACATAAAAGGACAGAATAGTTTAAAAAGCTGAAATAGAAAATGTAGAAAAATTAATTAAAATAAAGATGATAAAAAGATCATCATAAAAACCAGGCCAATATCATTTTAGGTATGCTCTTGGAGCGGCATAAAACGAAAAGTAATGAAAGTCCAGAATTGTTGAGCAGCTCGAAACCTGCAGACCAGCTGGGACAACATTCCTCTTCTAAACTCCAGTAACTGGTGTCACTTCCAAAACATCACAGACAGATGGTAAAAGAAGAGGTGGTGCTACCCAATAGTAAACTACTATTCCTAATTGAACTTGTTTTTATAGATGTGTTGCTGCCACTAAATTTATAATGAGCTAATATTATTCATTAAATGGTAAAATGTCTTAGTTTTAACATCAGATTCATTGTTAATGTTCTATTGAGCATAAAATGTGACTTTATAGGATTGTAAATCATTTTATTTAGATTAATATGTGCATTTAACCAGCATCTCATTGTTCTTTTATGTAATCCATTCATAACCTTAGATAGCCTCCTACTTTTAAACTTCCACGCTCTGAAAAGTGAATACAGCTTTCTTTCCTCTCTCCACACATTTCTCATTCCAACTTCTTGTTCTCATTACGTCAGCTCTGTACCTTATTCAGCTAGCTCTCTGTCCTGCAGTAATTGAATGTGTTCTCACTGCATATCCTTGCAATTACTTGCTGCTGTCGAGAGCAGTTCAGCACATGCAGCATTCAGCACAAAATCAATGGCATTCAACGTCCTGCAGCAGTGCTTTTACTCGAAGGGGAAAAGTGCACATTTGTTCTTAGAAGGTGTACAATAAACACAGACATGTGGCTGCTTTCACCTTTTGATGCCTGAATTAAATGTACAGCGTCGGTTTGCTGGCAGATGTGTGGAAACATGAATGTTAAGCTCCAAAGAAACAGTATTTTCTGTTTGGTCAAAACTTAAAGGAAGTAAAACTGAAAAGCTGTTTCCCACAAAAATCTCTGGATCTCCATGTGGATACAACCCATCCAACAGTCATCAAAATCATTGTTATGGTTTTTTTAGATGAAATGTTTTGGCCCAAAGGCACATTTTAAAATCTGAAGAATTACTTTTTTTTTCATTTCAACTTCAAATAACCAAATTCAACATATACGCTGATGATTTCATTGCAGTGGACAACTAAGAGAAACAGAGTCCTAACATTGAGGCCAATGTGGAAAGAAGTTATATATATTTCTGAGATATGTTTTTAACTCTGGATGTCCTGGAGAAGGTTCTTTAGTAGAACCATCCATCCATCCATCCATTTTCTATCGCTTCTCTCTGAACAGGGTCGCAGGGGGGCTGGAGCCAATCCCTTTAGTAGAACCCTCTGGCAAAAATTTGCTTAAATGCTGCTCTTTATTTCTCTTTATAGATAAAACAAAAATCTCAATTCACATCAATTTTCATTGTATTGCACCAATTTCTACCAAAGTCATCTAAATGAACTTTTACCTGTGGAATTCCATCCTCCATTCTAAGATGCATAAGGCGATTGTGGAAAGGAAAAACACGTCCTTTTAACAGAGAGAAAAACCTGCCTTAGAACCGGGATGGATAACAATCTGTCTGGAGAGGTTGGGGGCGGAGAGGACAGGGAAGTGGGCTCAACAAGCATATTGACTCTAAGCCAGGAATATCTACTGAGAAAGCAAAATAGAAACATAAACTATTGGCAACAATGTCATATTTTTATGCATGAATAATAAAGAGAACAGAGATGCCCATGCATCATGGGATGTACCCTTGTACTGTTGCCCCAAAGCAGCAGAACTAGAGCTCACTAGGGGTCCTCAAAACAGGCTTAACTATAGCATTTATCAAAAAAATAAGTTTGCAGGCGGATCTTAAAAGTAGAAAGGGTTTGTGTGTCCCAAAGCCAAACTGAGACCTGGTTTAAGAGGGGTAACTGCAGGTTCTGCCTCATATTTTACTCTTGAATCCTCTACAAACCACAAATAAACCTGCAGTCTGAGAGTGAATAGCTCTGTTGGGAAAATCCTGGGCTCTGAGATCTTTCAGAAGCAATTCAATTATGATTTAATAAGAAGCTAAATTTGGAGAAAGATAACAAACAAACAAGTCTCGGGACATACTTAAATCAATGTACTAATACTAATCATAGGAAATCAAGGAAAGTATAGAATCTCAATTAGGAGAGGGGAAAATAATTTAATTTGTAATTTGCATTTCTCAAACAAATATCTGCAAGTGTAAATATGCTAATAAAATGCTTTTAAAGGGCCTAATGCATTTGCAGGGCTTAATTGGGAGGGAAACATGACTCCAACATGAGCTACCAGTGGGTAAAATGGAAGGGATTACATAAAACAAGATGCTAATTGCAACTGAATTAAAAATATGGAGCAAGTACAAACACAATGGGAAGATTGTAAAATGGAAGCATGCAGGTTGGCTTAGGAAGACGTCACTTTTAGACCAAATACTCAAATTAAAATGACTGAAAATGGGAAAATATTTAGTCTGTTAACCATGCGTCTTCAGGTGTAGTACAGATTTATATGTAAGAGATGACAGGTAAAAGATACTGACATTAGAATGTCTTTTAATTCTACTCGACACACTCATAAGTGGACTTTTGAAAGTGCACCTGAGACCAATGCTGTCTCGTAGTTTTGGACAGGTACCAGTCCAAATCCTAAAAATATTCCTTTTGTCATGATCCACCCCAACACCAAATTTACACTCATTAAGAGTGTAAAAAATCTGGTTTTATAAGTAACTTTAATGTTTTTTAACTAAAAAATCTAGTTTGAACAGATATTTGAATGCAGTTTTGTACAATGTCAGTTAAGCCTCCTCTTTTTGGTAATAAGGTGTAAATCCAGATGTAACCTCAGATCACTTGTGTCACATTTTCCTCTCGGGGCTTTAGTTAGAAGTAGTTCATCGTTCTGAATGGTTACCAGTTTATGCTGTCAGTCTGATATTAGCGTGCCAATCATTGGATTACAAAGCAAAGCATTTGCTCATGAAGTGTCTGAATAATTTATGGTCAGAAGGAAATCTTTGAAGTTAAATTGATGATTGATATTCAAAGTTCAGCATGTTTAAATTAACATTTAAACTGGTGGGAAAAGATGTTTTATAGGTAAATGTGTTTCAGAGACATCCTTGGAATTCTTTTTTTGGGGGTATTTTTGGGGTTTCTTTATTTTTTCTTGAGGGTGGGGTTTGTCATCTGTGTTTGATAAGGTGCATTAAGGCCAAATATCAATGATCCTGGCATCCAAAAGTATCGGTGACACTTCACCTTCTCAGTGGCTTTCGTCTCATGCAGCAGTACCCTGATTAAACCCAAATCATATGTTTTTCCCATCTGTTTGGTATCTTTGCTCAAGTACAGGAACCCTTCTTGATATTTTTTATCAGCATCAGAGAGAAATCTGATCATTACGGATGTGTGCAACATGTGGGACAGAGCACACTCAAAGAACAAAACCTGCAGAGCAGCTGAAGTGAAAGTTTGTATTCACTGATGCAAATGTGCTGACAGATTAATTAATCTCATTCCTTACCTTACATGTCACAGGCTACCAAATCCCCACACAGCTACATTTAGGAATTAAATGTCTTGCTCTAGGGCACTTGATTTTATGTTGAGGGAAGCACTTTTTAAGCAGATTTCAGAGCTGATTTTACATAATGTTAAGCTCCTGGAAGCCATCACCCATCTTTCTGGTTGTTTCTTTGGTTTGGTTTATACTTTAGACCATGCAACTGCACTAATATTATTTAACTGGATTATAACTAGACTACACAGAATTAGATTAAATTGGACTGTCTTTAAAAGCTACATTTGTTGAAACTATAACACATTTGGATATTTTCGTGCTGGAGATGTAAAATACAAGATTCAAATATTGTCTTTTCAGTTTATCAAGGTTGAAAAATGATTTACAAATTAGATGTATAACATAAAATCACAAACATCCAGCTCTTTCAGGTGCAAATTGCTAGGCTAGGCCAGTTTTTTTATTTGTGTTTTTTTTTAGTTTTACAGTCATGGATTTTGAGTTTGTCTTTTTTTCTGTTGTTTTAACACACTTAGTCACTGAAAGAAAACAAAATTTGTTTTTAAAATTATTTGTAATGGTGTAAACTGAGATCGGCTACTTTTTTCTGTTTAGCTAAGGTAGCCTTGATAATTAGCTTCCATTTTACACTTTTATACAGTTCTTTGTCTTTTCTTTTTTATAATACACATGTTTATGGTATTGTAGTATCATATGAGACTAAAAGTCTGAATGTGATTTTAACTAAAGTGTGTGACTTTAAGGAACCTATTTACATTATTTTTGTGCAGAGCTAGCTCAGCAGCATTACAGCTAGTTGGTTTTTCTTAAGATTTAGCTTTTATGGAAATTTGTTTAACAAAGTCAGATTGATAGTAAACAAGTTTATAAGGTACATTATGCTCAGCTCAATGTGTAACATTGGCCAACCTTAATTTGCCATAACACAATGAAATGGGTTTTATGTTGTGCTTTTGTTTATTTTTTATTCTTTTTAAAGTGGTAAACTGACCAAAAGTCTTTGGTAATTTATCTCCAGTTTTGATCTATCTGAAAGATTTCTGTGGAACCAGTGCTTGTTTCTTTATCTTCTGGTCAGTCTGGCCAAAAGTCTTTTTTTAAAGAGTTTTGTTTAACTTTACCAGTGAGGATACAAACAGTTAGGTGCATTTCAAACATGTCATCTGAACTATGTTCATATGCGTACCATTGTACCTTTTCAATCCTTTGGGAGCAAAGTCTGATATTTGTATATATTCACTGAGATTTACAGGAGAATAGCAGTTTACTGTCTACTTCAGCAGATGTCTGTTTGTACCTGGAGAAAACATACTGTATTAATTGCATTGTTCATATTACTTATGGGCATACATTATAGACAAAATATATGTACATGAGTTTCTTAAAGTGGTGGATATTGTCTGTCCACAACTCTTCAGTTTGAATTTATTTATTCAGCTCGATTATGTACTTGTCACAGAGGGCAAAAGGTCCTCTGAAAATCTGCCTCTTTTGTGGATATTGTATGCAGACCTGGTATAAACTGGCACTTAACTATACTCAAGTCTACTGCTGGTATTGGAGTTGTCGGCAACAATTACACTGTTGTGTTTCTCAAAGTCACATTCCTTCTCACATTTCCCCACCATATAGTGTTTGTCCACAGTGTCAGCTTCACTTTGTTAAAGGAAAGATCGAATTTGGTTGCCACTGTGCCAAGCAGAAAAATGTAATGGATGCATTTTTTAAAAATTATGAAGGATACTTTAACTCTACATTTCTTGAGTTTTGTGTCAGTTTAGTGTCATTTTATTTCAGGTCTGATGGTGTTCTGGTGGGTTTGGACAACAGTGAGTTGCCTTTAAAGTTAGACTTGGTCATCTGATATCACCACTCTCACACAGGCTAATGCTTGTCTGGTATCAGGCATGCATTATACATGTTTGTATTAATCCAATCCTTAGAGGATCTACATTTGAAGAAAATAAAGGTTACAAATTGAAATTCCCAGCTTGTCAAAGCTAAAAATGCAGTCCTTGTTTTTGCACAAAAGAATAGTAAAATATCTTATAAAACTATAAGGACTTCTAAAACAAATAGTAAAACCGAAATCGCGCGATAACTCGCGTCAAAACACTGGTGGCGTCTAGTGAGGAAGGGAAATGAGCCTCACTGCTTTACACGCTGCTTCCACGCCTGGGGAGCCTTCAAAACT
>JBAMHV010000003.1:5642522-5656596 GCA_037177535.1 Pseudomugil gertrudae
TCTACATCACTCACATGTATGGAAGGAAAGATGACAACAGACCCCAGGTTAAAAAAAAGCGAAGTTCTCCTTTAAACTGCACCAACAAGCATCCCTGTAGGTTTGGAGAGTGGTTTTATGTGGCGGAGTCTTCCTTTAACGTGCCTGTTTTTGCCTTTGTTTCTAATGTTATCTTTTCTTATTCAGAGTTAAATGTTGAAGAATAAAAACATATCAGCAGTAGTCAAAACTTTTGAAGATATAATGATGTTTTTTGGATAAAATCACAAAGTCAACAGCTTCTACTTCTTTGGGTAGATTTTAACAGAAATAGCTTTAAAAGAAGTCCACTTCAGTTAGGTTTTCTTAAAAAAACCCTCTTTGTGTATATAGCGTTAGATTTTTGTTTGGTTTTTGGGTTTTTTGACTAAATGGGTTGATTATAAAATCAAAATGATAAAAATGCAACCTCGGCTCACTGTTTTGTTTCTGTCGTTATCAGCTTGTGTAATTAAAAAAGCAGCAAAAGCTTTTGAAAATGGTATATTTTTATTTCTCTTGTTTATGATGAACACCATCATCCTTTGCACTTGTCAAACCATTTTTCTGGCGACTGATTGGATCAGCATGTTTATGTTAATGACTTAAACAGTCTGATTCCAGGTTTATTTTAAAGATGGCAACATTTATCATTTGAAATGTAAAAACAATACTTATTTAGTTTTTTAAACATTTGTTTGGATTTTATTGTTCCACAATGATTATATAACAATAACACCATGTTCCGTTAACAAGCAAATGTTAATAAAAGTGAAGACGTCATTGCCTAAGATGTGTTTTTGACATAACACACCTGACTGTGGCTCCCTGGCACAATTACCCACAATTCTCAACATGTATTTCAGAATTCAGATTTACACATTTCAGTATTTGTGCTGTGTTAATATCAGAATTAATAAACTCCTGTTTTTACCTCTGCTGTGGACAAAAGAATCTCAGGTAGACTTTTTTTAGGAATGCAGTAAATTAGTTTATGTACGGTTAACAAAATGAGGTATGTTTTGAAAATTAAAAAAAGTCATGCTGTGGCGATGCTTTGTTCCTTCTGCTACTAGTGACACGAAGTGAAGTCACAAGCTAGAGAATGAGGACCCAAATGCAGGTAAAAGAGGCAGAGGCAGGAGAAATGCAGATAAAGCTATTTATTTTACAACCAGTGAACCATCGAGAACTCAAAAACTAGGACTATTAACACTACTAACTGAGGACTATCGAAGCCTATGGAAGACTGACACAAACTAAGGAATACCAATGAACAAGACCTGAGAAACCAAAGACTTAAATACAACTGAACTAAACAAGACACAATGAATATAATTAAAATTAACACAAGTTAAATCAATTAACCAAAAATAAAGCCAAACAAAAATACAGAGAAACCAGGAACAGGAAACCAAAAACCACCACACAAAGTGTCCAAATCATGACAAGTGAATCAAGTGAATAATAAAATCAATATATTGTCATGGCACTTTGGAGGAAAATAGCTGCTGCATACCTGATTAGTAAAACTCTGTGTGTGTGTGTGTGTGTGTATGTGTGTGTGCGTGGGGTGTGTGTGTGTGTGTGTGTGTGTGTGTGTGTGTGTGTGTGTGTGTGTGTGTGTGTAGGTGTGTGTGTGTAACAAATCACAAGAAGACATATTTTTTATAGTTTTTCATTTTAATCTTTATATTGACCTTGCTTTGCTGCTGTAGCTTACTAATTCAGTAATAACCAGGAAACCAGCTGTTCTGCTGCTGAAAACACGAATGTCATAAACTAATGTTTAGTTTACTTCTGTTTTCTGTTACATTAATTGTTTCCATCACATCATGACTTTGTAAACAGCTGGTATGTTACCTACAAACTGGTTCATATGGATCAGACTTACTGGGTTCACTATGTCTCTGCTCAGAACAGCATCTCAGTGAAAGAAGAGAACCTAATCGCAGCTTCTCCCTTCATCATCATCCACGGCAGCTGATAAAGGTTGTGCTGTGACAAACATTTAAACATTTGGCACCATCTCATTTTCTTTAACTTGTGCAGCCTCTCTGCGCCTTCTCTCTGTTTGCCTTTATTGGTTCTGACAGGTTGTGGCATCGACTGGCACAGAACAAAATATGGGGTTAAAGTACACGATTGCTTCAGCCTGGTGTCTGTTATAGAAGAACCGGTGGGATCAATGTGTTTCACGTATTGGTAGTAGAGAAAGACCGTGCTGCGCTTCTGGGCAAATGAATTTCTCAGTGTCACAAGCAACGTGTTGTGGAGATGTAGACACGAAGGCAAGCAGGAAGCAGAAGGAATGCAGGATGATCAGGTTTATTTCCAGTAACGAGGGCTAAACAGAACGAATACAAACCACAAACAGAAACTACTAAAGACTAATAAAGACTATTGATAACTAAAGACTATTTACAACTAATGAACTGTGAAGGTGAACTGAAACCAGGGAATATAAATACACAGAAACAAACAAGACACAGGTTGGATGAACTATCTAAACAAAACCCGGTGAAACCAATTAACAGGAAATAAGAAAGCTAAACAAAAACACATGAAATCAAAACAGGAACAATACCAAAACAAAACAGGAAACCAAACAAACCAAACGCAAACTATGACATTTAGATGCTTCTTTGATTTCTCTTTTGTCACTGTGGTCAGATATAATCCCTAAAGAGTTTTGCAACTACTGTGAGTGAGCGTAAAGATATCAACCCTTAGTTAATTTCTAAACTAAGATAAACTGCACATTTTTATTTAACTAATAATGTTTTTAAAGTGTATGCAGTGTAATAAGGATACATCCGGGTCCCTTTTCCACAATGGTGGATTAATTTCTGCAGGTTCATTAACTGTTTTGGGATATCTGCAACATTATGTGCAGTATAAATCCAACAGATGTGCATCATAAATCTGCCTTGTGGTATTTTCCTAAAAGATGCCTTCAGGGATGAATGTGGACCTCCTCTGGTGATCTGCAATATGTTCAGCCACCTGCCCAGAGGTAGAGATGGACAGACATGCTGTTGCCTTCCAAAACTGTTTAATTTCATAGAAAATTTCTGGGTCATTTGGACAAAATTTAGCCTCTTTATTTTCACCAAAAGCATCATTCTGCCCACGCTTTTGACTTTCTGCACTTTATGGCTGACAGTGTAATTGTTTGGGATGAGTCAGTGTATCAGCACTTCACAGGTTTTTGTGATCTTTGATGAGTCACCCCAGTAATGTCTCGCAACAGCTGCACTTTACTCACATTTATAGTCCGTTTTATTTATCAGCTGTGGTACATAAATAACACCTGCTAAAATTCAGACAGAAGCTCTGCTTTGGTCAAACTGTACAAAACCTCCTCCCAGGCACCCACAGTTCCTACCTCAAGCTCCCTGCAGCACTGCCTGAGTTTTAAAACTTGCTTTTTAAAAATGCCTAATGTCACTAATAAAACAAGAGAGGCATGGTAGTGTGGCGGGTAGCATTGCAGCCTCACAGCAAGTAGGGCTCTGGTTCAAGGCTCAGCTCCATCAGTGACCTTTCTGTGTGGAGTTCTCCCAGTGCTTGCATGGGTACTCTGGCTTGGTTGAAAGACAGGTTGAAATCCTCCATAGGAGTGAATATGTGCATGTTGTTTGTCTCTCTGTGTTGCCCCCTCTGTGGTGGACACCTGTCCAGAGTGTACCCCACCTGATAATTGCTGGGATAGACTCTGGCTACCCTGATTTGGAATAAGTGGTGAATTAAGTTTATAATGAATTACATTTTGTTTTTGTAGGGTTTGAACCTGAAATAGGAAAAGCTGATCCAATAAAAGTGGATCATTGGTTTAGAAATGTCTTGTAGTGAATGTTTGACCTTCTGTGGTAGATCAGAAAATCCATTACTGTTTCTTCTTCTCAGGATTAAACACAACCAGCTCAAAGACATATTCATACGATGCTGATCAGAGAAAATCTGCAGCATCAGGAGGAAGTGATGCGCTTCCTCTAATGTGCTATGAGGTTTAATTAAACAGTGACGTGATCTGAAGCACCAATTGCAATTAGGAAGGGAAATTACAGCAATTAATATCACCAGGTGTTTCTGAGCTGGAATGATTATAATTGATTTGTGGTGATTGATGATTAAATGACATGCCCTTTACAAAGAAAGTCCACACCAATTAATTAAATATGAAGTAACTCTGTACCACGTTACTTCATTCACTGAGTTCCTAGAAATATTTTTTGATATTTGTGTTAAACTTCATAAAAAGAAGAAAAGATTGCTAAAATATTTCTCTAATCCTTTGACATTAACCCTTTAATGTGTCCGCCCTTGAGGTCTCTGCTCTAAAATGTTATGTAATGAAATGTGTATATCTCTGCAACCACAAAGTAAAGGGAACACTTGTGAGATTTGATGAGATGTGTAAATACCAGTATATGTGATGCTGGTGATGAAAAAATTAAGATGCTACATAGCAGGAATGGAAAAGTTTCCAGGATGGACATAAATATCCATGAGTGATGCAGCTGTAGCTCTAAACCATCAGATTGTGGTACAAGATGTGAACTTTATCTTTGGCACAACAAACTTATTTTTACAGATGCACCATTGGTTCTCAACATCCCCACAATGGTAAGGATTCTATAAGACTAAAGACAAATAGCATGAAAAACAAACTTTCTTTCTACTAAGAGGTTTTATTGACATGAAAAGACATGACATGCATCTTTTATACAGACCAGACAATTCCTTTATTTTTATATTTTCCTTTTATTTCATAAATCTATATTTAACGATACAAAAGCTTCATCATGTTTCTTCATCTCTGTAGTTTCATTGTGTTATTGACTCACAAAGAATCACATTTGATCAATCCTGTGGTTGGAGCACTGTCTTTGTGTGGAAAAGTTATGTTTCATTTAATGCTACTTTAAACTATTCACATTGCATTTGTTTCAGAAATGATACAAACAGGTGTCCACCTGAAGTTTTATTTAGCTTCAAACAGCCAAAAGACATCTGATTTACCCAAAGTAGCATGTTCCTCATGCAGACTGACGTATTTGTCTCCTTGTAAATATAGCGTGTGGCTGTAATCTGAGGACAAAAATGTGGTTTTGAGATTCACCTCCATAGACTCAAAGACCAGTCATCTCCGGCTGGTTTTTGTTATAATTCATTGCTGTGACCTTACACTAGAAGACATGTCCACACCACATCCTTCCACCTGACTGCTGCTGCAGAATCATTACTGCAACAAAGCAGCACTTTCCTGCGTTTGGCTTCAAAACAGTCCTTCATATACAGCCCATATTGATAACATTTAGCCTTACAAGCCTCATTTGCTAATGTTTCTGGACTTTTCCTGGAGTAAAGTTTAGCATTTTGAACCAACATGTTTAAAAGAAAAGAAAAAGAAACTGTCACACCATAAAACATCGACTGATATGCGTTACATCCACAGGCCACTAAATCTCACTGGAAACACGCTAGCTTATGGAGCTATAAGTTCTGGTGACATTCGGATAAGATTCTCTACAGGAAGAACTCATCGCCACAGGATTGCTCAGAGATGTATTCCAAAATGCAGTGATTAAAGGATGCAGCAGGGCTGGGGGACTTAAGGGTTTCCATACTTGCAGCATCCGGCCTAACAGCTCATAGTTTTCACTCTCTTTGAGTTCCCTAGGACCAGTTTAGTACCAGTTGGTGCATGAGATCATGAAACACATGTTGTCCACCTTCCTGTTTCCCATCCTGCACTGCGGCAGCTCTCCTAGTGTGTCTGTGGAAGAAAATACAGCAGCGGGGATTATTTCTAAACAAACTGAATAAAGTTCCCGTTTGATCAGAGTTCTTTATAAATAAAAAAAAAACACTCAAACAAAGTGTTTTAATATTCATCTGTAGATTAATGAGACAATAATGAAGATTTTTGTTTTAAGTAAACATATGAAGGATGGAAATAGTGTCAACAGATGAATAGATAAATAAAAATGAATAAATGGGAATAATTTCCTTGCTTCATACATGTTTCATTATGTGCATTTCTGTACATTCATTGTCCACTATATCAGGTCCACCTGTTTAACCCCTGATGGCTTAACATTAATACTCACTCAGCCAATCACAAGGCAGCATCTCAGTGCATTTACTCATGTAGACATGATCAAGACATGAGGAAGAAACGAGGTTCACGTGACTGAACGTGGCATGGTTGTTAGTGTGAGTGTTTCAGAAACTGCTGATCTGCTGGAATTTTCACACGCAACCATCTCTCTGGTTTACACAGATGGTTCTGAGAAAGAGACATTATCCAGTGAGCAGCAGTTGTCTCAAGTCACTGATTTGTAATGAGTAATCGACCGTCTGGTCTGCTGAGAACGTTTCCTAAAAATATCCAAGAAATTTTAAAGATGTACTCATCCTTTCTCTACCAGCATTTTGTATCAGTACTGATCTTTACGTGAAACTGACCAACGCCCTGTGCAGCTCCTCTGGATTATCTCCCTAATTAACTGAATTCAGAAAACTTGCGGATGAAAATGGAAATTTATTCAGATTAGTAAATATGCTCTTAGCACATAAAATAGTTATCACTGTCTAATGTGTAGCAAAAACCACCTAGGCCCACAGAGGACTTCTCTAAGTCTCACTTTAACATTATCTGGGCTGGGTCATGGCAGAGCTCGTTGCTAACATGAAAACATCAAGCTTACATGACCACTTGCTTACTGACCACTCAAGGTGTGCTTTCATCGTGGATGTGGCCGGTCCAGCAGACTGTAGTTTTATGTCTCAGGTGTTGCATATTGTTGCTTCTACATTTGTTTTTTTATTAAGTTATTTTACCCAAAAGTTATAATGAAAGGTAAGATGCTTGCTGAGGCTGCTGTGGTTTTTATTGTTTGCGTGTACGTGCACATCAGTGTATGAGGAAACGAATCACATCCAGCAGACAGGAGATCAGAAAAAACAGTTCAGGAATAAAACATTAAAAATATGAATTTTTAACCATAAGCCGCAAAGTTCTACTTGAGTGTTGAGTCTTATTCCACTAAAAAGGAGTATGGGCTGTTTGGTTGAACATTCTAGAAATCACCACCACCATTTTGTGGACAGTAAGACAAGGAACTACTGCTTGGGTTCAGATATTACAGCTCAGCTTTATCTCTCAGAACCTCCTCAGACTCTGCTAAGAAGTAAGATGGCTGCTGGACTTTTTCCACATCCAGGCTCAAACTAGTTGGATGCAGCTATGTGTTTAGAACCACAATCCTGAGCAACGGAAAACCACAAGGACGTGCTTTTACTCTGTAGCCATGACTGTGCTTGATCTCATCTCAAGCAATAGCAAGACAGCTACCATGGTGAAAGTGTAGCATGACAAATAGCACCAGGATGAAATGAAAAAACCAAAGAGATGGTGGTTGATCAACAGCAGGAAAGAGTGGAGTTCCTACTTTTCTTTCTCCATTAGGAGTGTTCCAGTGGAAAAGGTTCATTGCATCAAGTATTTTGGGATGCAGCTCATGGACAACTTCACCTGGTCCACCCACGTACAGACTCAGGTCGAAAACTGGGCGCAATGGTGTGCTTCAGATGCTGAACTCTGGACTGAAAGACTCTGGACTGAAAGACTCAGGCCACACCTCTCCTTCTGCACTAACTTAGGATATCCGGTGCACAAAATCACTTCGGTTTCCATAGCAACACATGTTCACTTTCATGTATCACAATGGTGCTTTTAATATTTATCATTTGATTATTTAGTTGTCATTCATTTATTCATTAATTACTTCTTTTGTTTACTATGTTCAGTATTTGAAGCTTTTTTATAATGTATTTTGGGATTTATTTTCAGTATTTCTTTTCTAAAAGTTACTTCTTATGTAATTTAGTTTATTTGTTACCACTTTCTTATTATAATAAACAGTCTAGGGGTAGGTCAAGGTCATATTAAACTGTATATTATAGGTTTAAATCAATCAATAATAGTAGTACCATAGTTCTAATATAGCATGGCTTAACCACCACAATCTACCTGAGTATTGTTGCTGACCAGTTCCACCCTTTTAATGGCTAAAGTGTAGCATCTTCTGTTGGATACTTCCAGCAGGATAATGCACCATGTCACAAAGTTAAAATCATCAGCAGCTGGGTTCTTAAACAATGAGTTCACTGTACTCCAATGTTCTCCATAGTCACCAGATCTCAGTCCAATAAAGCCGTTTTGAGTTGTGGTGGAATGGGAGATTCTCATCATGGACTTTCAGCCAACAAATCTGCAGCAACTGTGTGATGTTATTGTGTCAATATGAAAAAAATCTTCGAGCATCTTGTTGCAGTTCTGACTTTTTTACCAGCAAGGTGGACCTGATAAAGTGCTGCAGAGCATGTCCCCCCCCCCCCCTTTGTCTAGATTTACTTTAACATGAGCTACTTTTTCCATTTACACAGTGAACTGTATTTAATCTGAATAAATGAACAAATGTACTTTTTTGGTACCTTCAGAAGCGGAGTTGTTAGCCTTATCCAACTCCTGCTGTTTCGCCGTTTCCTCTTGTTCCTCCTCAACTTCTTTCTCATGACTCTGGTCTCCTCCCATTTCAGCACAACAGTTCACACCTGGATGAAAACAATCAGGTAAATTGATAAGCTTGTGTTCATCAATTATGGTCTGATTGAATGAAGCCACATTGAAAGGGCTTTGAGACACATTTTCACAAAACTTTATTTATGCAGCCCTTTTCATACTAAATTAGCTCAAAGTCCTTTACATATAAACACACAGGCTGTGTCTCAATCAGCGCACTAACACTACTTCACACATTACATTTAGATACGTAGTGCGTTTACACTGACATTTAAGCTAAAATTCAGTGCACTAAAAGTACCCGGATGCTGTCTAAAATTAGTATTTTAAAAGTTATGAGTATAAAGTTATTTCCTTATGGTTCCGATGTAAACCGCAGCTTGCCATATACCCGATCATTTGTTTGAGATTGCGGTAACCGATCCAGTGTAGTTAGCACACGTAAACCTTAGCAGTTTTTATCTGTGTAGTGGACAAAAATAATAATTTTGACTAAATAATATGTGACTTAACATCCCTACCGGTAAGTGCCCAACGTTTAGTGCGCGCTTAAAAATAGTGTGCAAAGTAGTCTTAGAGCACTGATTGAGACACAGCCAATATCTTGGGCATCTATCTATATCAGGAGCCACCCCCAAGGACTCTAGTGGGCATCACCATGGAGACCTTCTAAAGCAGGGCAGGTAAGAATCCCACCAGACCCAAGGCTGTGATGCAGGACCCCACCAATCCCCCCGAGCAGGACAATCACCCATAAGTATGTTTGTGAACCCTTTATGTATTGTAACTGTAAGTACAACAAAGCCTTGTCAAGGACAAATTTCTATCTATCTCTATCTATCTATCTCTATATCTATCTATCTCTATATCTATCTATCTCTATCTATCTATCTCTATATCTATCTATCTCTATCTATATCTATCTATCTCTATCTATCTATATCTATCTCTATCTCTATATCTCTATATCTATCTCTATATCTCTATATCTATCTCTATCTCTATATCTCTATCTGTCTGTCTGTCTGTCTGAACAACTAATAAACATTGTTAAAAAGTTGCCTGTATCAATAACATTTGTTCACATATAAAATAAAATGAAGAGGAAGTGGATCATGATCTAAGAATTCATACGTTTATTTGAGAAATTACTGTGGATAACTGTTACATCAGTTCAGGGTTTTTTGTCTGCAGAGCAACAAGGAAAATCGGCTTCATTCACTTATCTTTAAAGAAAGATGAAGTGTATATATAGCTATGTGTGTGAGTGTTTGTTGGAGGGTGAAATGAAAGTGGACAGATAGACAGACCATGATAGGGAGGAAGGGAGATGCAGATAACGAGGAAGACGATGAAACATCACAGCCCTCCTGGTTATCAACTCAGACATCTCTAATCCCATTCAGGACACCAATCCAATCAAACCCAACACAATCAGTTCAGAGGACACTGCTGATGGGATCATCTTACTCTGCCTAACACGATCATTGCAAGCAATGAAAGCTTTCCCGGTGGTCTGTAATGCATGCTGGGAAATTAAACATGATCGGGATAGGTTTGGTATTATCTGGACAAACTGAAAAAGCTCAGCTTTTCTGTCAGATAAACCTGCAGGCAATGGCTTATATTCACTAATAATACAGCTACAAATTGTTTGTCTCCAAAGTGAAATCTACAGGAGATGACAAAGTCCAAATTCTTCCTGATAATCAAGTATCAACAGTCACACATGTTTGTAATGGTGTAACACAAATAAAAACTGCCATCCATGGCCCTTTGCTGATGAATTTTTTACTGGACCTGACCTAATGGAAATTCTTTAATAAGGATGGTGATCTGATTAATTTCTGATGGATTATATTCAGCATCATGCATTTCATCACTACAGGAAAAGTGAGCAAAGCTATGCTAAGAGCTAATCAAGCTAACCAGAAGCTAATGGGAGTCAACCAGCTAACAAGGGGCAGGCCGGCTAAAGCTAAGCCACACTTTATGAGTTGGCCTTTTCAACATAGGAGTCTATTGGGAATTATTCACTTTTGGAGCCTCTAGTGGATGAGTGATGAACTGCAATGTTTGGCTTTTTAGCATAAGCTTTCATTTTAACAGCTGGGGTTGCTGTTTGTTGGAGACCAGTTTAACTAGATGTAAGGTCACACAGTCAACAGTGGTAATAAAAGAAATTACAAAAAGACAAGAAACAACATGCCTGATTAAAAGTCGTTACATATTCTGTGTCATGATCTTGCTTGTGTCTACAAGTACGAAAACAAAGTTCTCCTTTTTTGTAGCTACAAGATAAGCATGATGCCATTTTCTTCTTGTGGCTATGGTTCAACACACTTTATTACCTTTTTTGCCATGGGGCATTAATCCCTATGCTTTCACCAATTTAGACACCAGGAAGTTTTAGTCTTCCCAGATTTTCCATGTTTTTTTTTTATGTTTGAACATGTAGAAGTTGATCTGAAGCAGTAAATAGTTCCAGACAATAAAAAGTGAATGAACAAATGTTTCTCCAATTTAAGTCTTCAATCAGTCTTGGATGACATATACTGTAACAATCTCAGCTATCTAGAATGTAAAAATACCTACATTTATCTATATGTACATGGACAGAAAATCTATCTGAAATCAATCAGATCAAAAATTTCAGCGGACATTAAGCATTTTTTGTCTGACTGGACATTTAATCCGGTGGATAGGCAGTGCCTGCCAAAGGCAGAAAGCAATAAATTAAGTCCATCCATCCATTTTCCACAGTGCTTTGTCTAATTCAGGGTCACAGGTAGCTGAAGCCTATAGATGTATGTGATGTAATTATGTATGTGATGTGAGTGAGTTATGTGCGTGCATTTATGGGGCAAAACAGCTTTATTTTAGAGCTGGACCAATGTAAAAACTTGCAATTTTGAGGAAATTTTCTAATCTTAAAATACCATGTTGCTGTGCTGTGGGATGTACAAATCGTAGTAAAGACAATCCACATCTTTGTTTTTACTCCATACCGGGTGGCAAGCATCCATTAAAAAAAATAAACAGGTTTTATGTCTACGTGCCATCTGCCGGGATAACTGGATGGAGGCCAAAATAAAAAATGCAAGACTATGCAGTGCACATTTTATTTCAGGTAGATATAATTATATTTAAGTAGATCTATGACTATTAAGTCTTGTCATAATATATAGATATGAACGGAACAGAACTGTAGCTGCTTAAGTAAATATTAGTGCTAAACATATAATAAAGTGACATAAACTTGAGCAATAATAGTCTGATATTACATACATTAGTACAGCACTTCTTGGACATGCCCACAAAGCACTAAATTAACGGCTTCCAGTGATTTGTAGACCTTTTAGGTACATGTAAATGTCAGGCCGCTGCAAGCTAGAGCATGTTTTCATGTCCGTAAGCCAGTCCTGTAACAAATACAGGTCAGGAAGTTGCGTACCAGGAAGTGCTAGTCTCTTTAAATAACAGGCATGATCAACAGGTGAAAGGCTTTCCGTATAGTTGTTTTTAAAATACAGTTGGACTTTGCCATTGAAAAAACATGGGCGTAAGAAGCCTTCTGCACCAACGATGCATGCACATATCGCTAACTTTCTAAGTGTTTGTAAACATTGCAAGGGCCTTGAGAGTTGAGGTACACCCTGGACACGTCTCCAGTCCATCACAGGGCAACACAGTGAGACAAACAGCCAGACACACACTCATTTACTCCTAAGGACAATCTAGAATGACCAATTAACCTAAGAGTAGTTAAATAATTCCATTTTAATAATTAGTTTTGATTTTTTTTAACTATGTTTCATAGTAATTGTTATTTTTTATTATTTTTCTAATTATAATGCCCTGTATAATGCCTGTAGTGCCTATCTGCTTTAAAATGATGGCATTTGGTGCTCCTCGTAGCTCAATAAAAATGCCTCAACACCGCCAGGAAGAAAAACTGTTAAAGTAACTCAACCTGGCCATCAAGGCTACAACACTGCTCAACCGGCTAAGCGCCCCGCTGCCTTTTTACATTACTATACTAAGCAAATAGTCAACTTTTTGAATGATCGGAGACCAACACCTGATACCAGCGCTACAGCAAAGAATGGGTCCGAAAATTGTTCGTACTTTTCAGATTTAGGATAATTGAATATAAATATATTAATTAAAATGTGGTTTTGAAAGGCATTTAATGGAGAAAATTGTGAAGTCAGAGAAAGAAAATCTAATAAGAAGCACGTTTCTGTCAGAAATATGTGTTCGGCTGCTTGGACACACAAGCCACCCTAACCCTAACCACCATAAGTTTGTGTTTAGGACAGAGGTAGATGTGCAACACAAATATTTGTACCTACATTCTCGTTGTCATGACTTATAAAGTTCATTTGAAGCGTCTGGGGACTGCTAATGAATCATTTTTATGTTTTTTGAATGAAACTTTTTAATTGTTATTTAATCAGGTTAAGCAGTTGCTTACCTGTCTACATAAATTATCACCTGCAATTGATGACTGCCTGCATACCCAATCCACAAGCACAAAGTATGCACCTGATTTAATCAGATCCAAAATGCTCTACATAAACACAGCAAATATGCTACATTCTCCTGATCTACATTAGCTATTTTGGGTTTTTTGGCCTCTACTTCAGTCATGAACTGATTGAAAGAAATTATCAGCTACTGCAGATATCCTGACATGCAGGACGATCGGGATAATTCTACAGCTCTTTTATCAGCTGGAGAAGTTCTCCTTTGTTCCAGACACCAGATGACCCAAGTGTTTATGTGTTTACTGAATGAAATGTCATAACACCCTCACCCAACTCAAGTTAACGGTACTAAACAGATTAATAAAACATACTGGACTGATAGAAGATATGCTGCTGGATCACTGAGTCGTATTTATACAGTGTAACAAGACAACGCTGCCGCTATCAGGTCAAATAGGGAAGCACTATAAATAATTAATCGGTTAATAATGTTTTTCATAATATATAAAAACAAAGACTTGGATAAATGAGCATCCTGTGTGCACAGACGCTGATGCTAGCCGCCAGCTGGTCGGCTGCCGAGATGTCTCCGTCACAGACTCTGGAACAAACGGGAACAAAATGCTGCTGAATATTTTCACACTCCTCTTTCAGACTGATTTTATTCACAATGTGACAAATGGAGGCTGCAACAGTGTGCCAGAGTGCTGCTGGAAGACATGGGAGCCAGTAAAATCACAGTAGATAAACTGCCTCACAGATGTGCGGTAGCCAGTGGCTTCAGGCCGGACTACAAAGCTGTAAGTTCTGATCATTTTCAGATAAAAGTTCATTATGAAATTAAATGAAAAATACTGTATTGATCCCAGAGGGAAATTCCAATTGTAGTAATTTTATAAATACAAAAAATAGTTAATGAAGGGTCTTCACTGTTCTTGTTGGGATGGTGCCGTCCACACAGGAGTCCATATAA